>RJWJ010016518.1:0-34346 GCA_004363605.1 Indri indri
TACCTCCTCCTCCCCCTCTACCCGGATCAGGGATACCTCCTCCCCCTCCTCTTCCTGGAGTGGGAATACCTCCTCCCCCTCCTCTGCCAGGTATGGGGATTCTACCTGCTCCAGGTCCCCCTCTCCCTCCGCCTGGGACAGGAATCCCCCCACCGCCTCCACCCCCTCTGCTTCCCGGATCAGGACCTCCACTCCCCGCCCAAGTTGGCAGTAGCACTTTATCAACACCACAGGTGTGTGGATTTCTTCCTCCTCCGTTGCCGTCCGGATTGTTTGGACTAGGAATGAGTCAGGACAAAGCGAGTAGGAAGCAGCCAATAGAGCCTTGTCGCCCAATGAAGCCTCTTTATTGGACAAGAATTCAACTGCACAGTAGAAGGTAACACGACAGCGAGCTCGTCTTTGCACAGTTTGTCAATACGAAGGGAGAATTTTACCTGAAAACTCTTGGGAAAATTGCAATTTAATGTACTTTTTAAGCATAGCTCTAAAACTTTCTGCAGATTTTTACATCTACAGATGTAAGACAGTGAAGCAATTTGCTGTTTAAGGTTTTAGGCTTTTCTTCCGAAGTATCCAAGGGGTAAAACAAATGACAGGCATCAATGCATAAGATGTGCATATACCCATCTATAAAGTTATTGACATGTATCTTATAGAGGGATCTATTTTTCTTAGCATACATGCTCTGTTATCTAGTTGCAAGACTGCACTCATGTCTGAATCTAACTGACAGTATGCTTATATGCTCTCTAGATAACAGGGGAGGGCAGAGAAGCAGAGGCAGTTTTAGCTAGATTATTTTCCATGTGAGAATCTACCCTTTGCTTTCACTACTTAAACTTCCATTTCTGACAAACAGCCTAAAAACGTAAATCAAATTCACAGGCAGACTGACTCCTGAGGATGACATCCTTTAAAAGGCACAGCCTTGCTTTACTGTTGCATCTTGTCTTTCTTCAGAAACACACTACACAAAATACACACACGAGTGAAATGATTTAGTTTTGAGAATTTCATGGCACCTCTGTAGATGATTGGGGACATAATGTGAAGTCATAAGATCATACTTGGGAACAATCATTGTAAAAGAACGCTTTCCTGGGAGCAATGAATGGCACATGCCTGTAGTCCCAGCTTACTTGGGAGGCTGAGGCGAGAGGATTGCTTGAGCCCAGGAGTTGGAGGTTGCAGCGAGCTATGATTTTGCCACCACACGCCCACCTGGGCAACAGAGCAAGACCCTGTCTCAAAAAAAGAAAAAAAAAACAAAAAACTTTCCACCAGTTACCCTAGTGGCATATTATTCATCCATGCCTAGTTCATAGTCTGCGTGCCCTGCACTGAGACAGTGCTCTGGAATATGTTGGCGGGAGGGAAAAAGTGCACTTTAAACCTCACTGGCCTTCCTTGCTCTAACTTTTCATGATTCCTTGAATTTTCTTTGTGTGACGTAGCATGCACTTAGAAACAAGGTATTTGCCAGGCTCATTTTCATTTCTTGTATTAATTTTATCTTCACTAAATCATATCAGGGAACAAGAAAGAATATATATATCCTGACTACTTCTAACTCTGCAGTTCATTCTCTGTGTAGTTGCCATGTCACTTGTATATGCCGATGAATCATTTTAAGCTATGCCCTGAACTCATTTTCTCCAGATACATGAGAGCAAGTTCTTTTTTTTTTTTTTTTTTTTTGCTTTTTTAAAAATGCATTTACCCTCTTTGTAGGTGGTGCTACATGAATCTGTAGTCATAGAGAAGCCAAATTACAACGTGGTGATGGGAGGTAGTGAGGGGAGGGAGGATGCTATTAATATCTTGGAAATACATATTTTTAACTCTTGAATAATTTACAAGGTTAGTAAGCAAAGTTGGGGTTTTGAGATATCAAGCATTTCTTGCCTTCATAGCCCATGGGGTAGGTTTTCCTTGGATGTTTTTATACGGTGACTTGCTAACCGAGAATTCCTGAAAATTATTTCTAGGTAAAGGTTTCATTCTATACAGACAGTATTTTAACGTTCTCATTAAGTTGATAAAACAAATGATGATCTTAAAGAAAAGATCCTCCTTATCTTTCTCCCTTTCTCCCCCTCCCTCCTGTTTGTCTTTTTCCTTCCTTCATTCCCTTCCTTTCTGTTTATGCTTCCCAAAGCATAGTTCAGTTTGGCCCTTTCATTGTTCCTTTGCTTAATTTTAGAGACTCCAGTGCTTCACTTATTTGGGAAAAAATTGAAGAGCCATCCATAGATTGTCATGAATTTGAGGAATTATTTTCTAAAACTGCTGTAAAGGAGAGAAAGAAACCTATTTCTGATACTATCTCAAAAACGAAGGCTAAACAAGTGAGTATTCTTGTGCTTTCTGAATTTGGACAGTGTTTCTGGCATAAAGTGTGAACTTTCATTGGAGATAAACTTTGGAATAGTTTCTGGGCTGTGTAAAACCTCCGTGGACCTGACACGGATAGCAAAGGTTAGAATATTAGAACATGGGGTTAAGTAAGAATAGTCCAAACAGAACAACAAATAATCATGTCCATCGCGGGATAATGCCCTCTTCTATTTGTAACTTCGTAATACATATTTCCAAAATCTCAGCCATCGTTTCTTTCCAGAACTAGTTGTGTGAAAGTAAATTTTCACTTGATTTAAATCCATCTGACTGCTAGTATGGGTGGGAAGAAAGGAAAGAGTGGGCAAAGAAAAGTAAGCAAGAAGTTCCATCCTTATTCACCGATAATGTGTTTGGTGTTTCGTTGCATTATAATCGAAGCGCACGCTTTTAAAATCCAGCTAAATAGTCACGTTGTGCTTGAAATATGGAAGAAAATCTCATCTCCGTTTCTCACGTCTCCATTCCAAGTTAGATCCTTCGATCTAACCCGTGACACTTGAGTAAGAGAAAGTTAAGACTGGTGCATTTTGAGAAAAACATTTTCAAGCCACATTTTTCAACCGATTTATCCATTGGACTTGATCATAAAATGATGTTTTAAATTTCTCAAGGCTGTCCTTCAGGAAGCTGTGGTAAAATCCCACAATAATGAGCTCCAGATAGAAGGAATTACTACTGGTGCCCATCTTTTACCCTGAAATGGGGAGTGGCTACATTTACTAACTTTTACAAGGTGGTAGAAAAGAGGGCGTCGGGGCAAAGGAATGGCAGACAGCTCAGTCTTGGGAGCAGAGGAGGGGAAATAAGGCCAGTGTCTCCAGTGTTTCTCTGGCCCAGTCTGCTCAGATGAGTGCCAAGGAATGGGGTGATTCCTTGAATTTTTGCCTCTGACCCCAAAGTTGTAGCTAGACCCAAGTTGTTACCGTTGATATTTATTTCAGAGCAGACAACTCCCATCAGATGGACGCTGCCAAATACAGCCAGGAAGGGATGGATTTGAATGGGACAGCTAGACTCCTGGAACCTACAGTTGGCTGGTTGGGCAAGCTCACCCTGGGCATTTCATTAATCTCAGAATAACATGAACCCAAACATTATGCAGTTGAATTTTTCAGAACTGTTTACTGCATTGCAGCTGGTTGCTAGTGACCGTAGGTCAGTAACTACAGTAAATGAGACAGCGCCTGGCACATTGTAGGCACTCAATAAATATTTGTTAAGTTAACAAACCAGCCAACGGAGGGAGGAGGACTTTTTAAAAATTAGCCAGTAGGCCCAGTAGTGATTGAAAACCAGAAAATCATTCTTGTAATAATAATCAATAAGTCCAAGGTCACAGTGTTAAGAGGATTAAAGGTAAACAGTGTACCACATTTTCTCTGGCATAGATAAATATTTTAAAAACCTTTTCCATGATGTATTTGCATTATAGCACACTGAGGCCGAGTCATCATCTCTCTTCTCACAGACCATATCAGAGATGGAAAAGCTGTCTGGCCAAGGCATATGGGAGGAGAGTACAGACATCAAGGAGAATCAGGCAGCCAGAATTGTCACTTGAAAAATGGGCAGATGTGGCACAGGGCATCTCTTGTCCAGGGACTAAATGTTCAGAAAATCAAACCATGCCTTCCCCACATCCCAACACCCCCCACCTTTTTATTTGCTAAGGGACTACGGATAAGGCGGATGTCTTCCAGTTGCCTGAGACTATAGGATTTCATGCTCTATTTGTTGTAGTATTCAGCTTGTAGCTCACTGAAATGTGATTTGTGTCTAAATCATCAAAACTTCAAATTAAACAAGTTGGCATGACATGGCCTCTTTGCATATAAACAGTTGCTTCTATGTGGAGCATCATCTCAACATAGTCACCTCACTCTGTCACTAAGACATTTCATAAACTGTGAGCTAGAGACTTTGCCAACATCGTCATTTGCACTTACTGATAGCGATGCTACCGATGACCTTCAGCTTCAAACAGGGTTCATGGAACAGTCTCCATCATGACTTCTAATTAGCTTGTTCAGCAACTCCTGGGCCTGGGTTTGGTACTAAGCTCTATACTGCAGGTCTGTTTTTGGAGAGATAAAGGTATTTTTTTTTTTTTTTTACCCTGTTAGAGAAAAATCACTGCTAAGTAATATATTACCGAAGAAACTTAGTTTTATTTAATTTCATTATATTTGGAAAAAAATCTATCCTTTCCATTTACTAGGGACATTTAAAATTTTATTTAAGGGAAGTATATTTTCAGGATGCATGCAGATAGTTCCTCTTCTTATGGGAAATGTATACTGATTGTATATGCAGACATTTTGGTAGCTCATAATTCACTTCCAGTAAAATTAATAGCCTTTAATGCTGTGGCATATGTTTATGGAGGTATTTCAAGCAATTCTTCTTATATACAATGGAAGCTGGAAGTTCTGTTTTTCTTTAAATATTTAAAAATAGCCAAATAATTTTCCTGTGATCTGTCTTCTTGAAAGTAAGACTGTGGTTGAATGCATTGGTATTTAACGAGGTGCCTGGGCTGTTTTTACTGTCAGGGCAGAGACATTTTCAGTGAGATAGTAGAAGATTCCTCAGCTGGGCACACTGCCGTTTGGCATAAGGAGGAAGAGGGGTTATTTTCTCTGGACACACAGACTAATAGTCATGTTGAAAATCTTGCATTTCTAAATTCCTTTTTCTGCAAGGAACTTAGGACAAAGCATTTTATATTTTTCTCATGGAACACGTATTTAAGTTTGCTCTGTGATGATTTCTTCATTTATCCTTCTTGGTTTTGAAGTATTACATGTAAGGAGATTAGCTGAGAATGTATATGTAAGTTTATCAGATAGCAGTTTAACATAGTTCTTCATAACCAATTGAGTTTGACACTTATACATTAGGATTGTTAATTAACATTCTAATGTCAAACAATGATACCACTTAAGGAATAAAGAGGAAAAAAGAAAAAGCAATCTCCTATGAAGCCCATGTTTAAGCATTGACACACGTACACGCTTGCCTGCTTTTAAGGAAGGCTCTAGAGCTAGTAAACATTTGGTCCAATCTCTTCTCTATTTCCAGGGTAATTCAGTGATTATTAATGTTCATAATGACACTAAGTCATCTCAGGATCTTTGGTGCTCAAATAAAGATTGAATTAAGTTTAACTTGAGCTTATGAGCATGAAAGTGAGAGAATTTACTTTGGAACAATTTTGATAATAAGGATTGCCTCAAAAAAATTTCTAGGCTGGGCGTGGTGGGCAGCTCATGCCTATAATCCTGGCACTTTGGGAGGCTGAGGAGGGAGGATTCCTTGAGGCCAGGAGTTTGAGACCAGTGTGAGCAGAAGCAAGACCCCGTCTCTACAAAAAAAAAAATAAAAAAATAAAAAATTAGCTGTGCGTCTGTTGTCCCAGCTACTCTTTGGGAGGCTGGTGCAGGAGGATCGCTTGAGCCCTGAAATTTGAGGTTGCAGTGAGCTATGATGATGCCACTGCACTCTGGCCCGGGAGACAAAGTCTCAAAAACCCTGTTTCAAGGGAAAAAAAACAAAACAAAAAGTTTCTGGTTAATCCTGTGTCTAATGAAATCATAAGGAAATAGAATTTGGGCCAGGTACAGTGGCTCACCCCTGTAATCCTAGCATTCTGGGAGGCTGAGGTGGGAGGATTGCTTGAGCTCAGGAGTTTTTGAGGTTGCTGTGAGCTAGGCCGATGCCATGGCTCTCTACCTCGGCAACAGAGCAAGACTCTGTCGCCCCCCAAAAAATGATTTGGTAAATATGATAGTAGTAGTAATTATGACAGCAACAATAATAATAACCATGGAAATCACAAGTCATATAGTGCCAGTTATTTCGCATGTGCCAGTTATTGTTTTTAGCTCTTTAATCCTCTTATTCCTATCAGATAGGCACCATGATCCTCAGTTCATGGTACAGAAGACTGACGTATAGAGGAATTCAATAATGTTCCCAAACTGGTAAGGGGCTGAGCTCAGGTTCAAACTCCAGCCATTTGGCTCCAGAGCCTCTGTTCTTCCTAATTCAGTAATAGTTACAGACATGAAATATTTTATATGAGTGTAAGTACAGTATTTTATTCATATGGAGACCAGAATATATACTTTTAAAAAAGAATTTGAATTTGTATTAGTTTTCACATATGATCAACATTTAAATGTATGCAATTACACTTATACAATTGTATGTGAAGACACTTTTAAAACCTTTTTCATCTTCTAACAGATTCTGACAAGTACGTAAACTATGATGCCACCAAACACGACATTTGCCCAGTTAAATAAAAGTTTATCTGAGTGATGTGAGCTTTAGACATAGAAGCTTCTGTAAGAGGTAAAAATTAGGGCCATTTGCTCGTGTGGCATATAAATAGTGGTTAGAGGCAGACAGCCACTGTGATTAAACCTCAGCAAATGTCAAGTGACGATACTTTTTATTCACCCCATGACACAAAAAGAACCATCTTTGTAAAATATGCCTTAAGTAAATAATGTCTAAACACGTTTAAAAGGTCTATAAAGGAACGTGCTACCCACGATGTAAATTTGCACACAGAAGTTAACAAGAGTGAGTAAGAATCTGTGTTTTTTTAATTTCAAATTATTGTGGGGATACAAATGTTTTAGGTTACACGGATCATCTTTACAATGTTTGAGTCCTGGCTATAGGTGTGCCTGTCCCCCAAGCAGTGTTCTTAGTACCTGTTACAGTCTGTGTTATTTTTTAAAATACATAACTGACATTTGTCTAACCATTTAGTGTAACACAAATGAATCTCTTCATGGGTTTCTCCTATTTACCAGATTAAAATGCTTTGTCCAAAGAATGGGAGAGAAACATTATTTATGATAGTGAAATGTTTGTTAGGTTTCAGCCTCTGGAAATATGATTAGAAAAATAGATCATTGAATCTGCTACTTTTTATATAAGGGGAGGTAATAAAAGGATTCATTGGAATCCACGTTTATTACAGATGTAAACTTCAAGGAATTAGACATTTGATGTAGTGTTCAGCCTTTCCATGGTGCTTAGTGACTTAACATCTAAAAAAGCCATTTTTTTATGTTGCAAAAATTTGTAATAATGGTGGGAAAAAACACATCCATTATTCAGCTGCTTTTCTTTGAGAGTATGTAGTTAGTACCTCCAACCATTCATGCATGAGGCAGTAATTGCCATTAAAAGGCTTCTTCTTACTATGTTGGGGAATTCAGGGGAATGTGTGTGCTGCAACTTCAGATACTGACTGGCGGTGGATTATTCACTGCTATGGAAAGGAGACAAGTTATATAAATCTATAAATCTTCACTTCAGTTTTATTTATTTACTGCAAATGTTTATTTTTAGATTTTAAAAAACGTTTTATCATAATTAGTAGAAATTTCAGTGTTCACAAGGGGATAAGCTGAACAATAATCTGAGTAATAGAAGCCTAGTTTTTTGTAAGGGTGTTAATTTTTCCTGTATAGCTGGCAAATTCCAGTGTAACAAGGGTATGTTTGGGTTGACTCTAACAGTTATATTTGTCTTTCAGACCGAAGACCTAAAATGTCTGAAACACCAAATATCTTATAATAAGACAATTTAGATTTGTTTCGGGGATACATAATAAACATTTGGTACTTTGTATCTTTTAACATCTGCTTTTAATAGAATGCATTCCTACTGCAAGCCTTAAAAATGTATTTACATAGAAAACCACATCAAAATACAAAGCTATAATTAGACAAACATAGGTTTTGTGGAATCTGGATTTGTTTTAGATGTCGAAAGATTTATTATTTTTTGAAGATGCTATTCCTATAACTATTTGTAGAGCATACCCAGTCAATTCAAAGAATGCAATGCTAAACCTCAATTTTTAAATTTTCTTTTTGCCAAAAAAATAATGTTTATACTTCTAAGTAAATGGCTAAAAATAAAAAAAAGCACATAAATCCATCACTGACAGTTAATTATTTTGGACTTTATATTCATATACTATGATGGTATTAAGATTCTGTTGGACTAGATGTCTAAGAAAGGAGTATGGATTTTTAATGGCTGGGATGTTCTGCTTGCTGTGATCCACAGCAATTGAAGAAAAAATGTAGAAGAGAGTATAAATTCTATCTAGAGTGCCAGGCGTGGCGGTGAGTACATATAGTCCCAGCTACTTAGGAGGCTGAGGCTGGAGGATTGCTTGAGCCCAGGAGTTTGAGGTTGCAGTGCACTGTTACCCTGCCTGTGAATAGCCACTGAATTCCAGCCTGGGCAACCCCGGGCTGGAGTGCATGACCCTGTCTCTAAAAAAAAATGTTTAAAAAATTCTATTTGTAGCAGATGATGGGAAAGTGTTTTCTCAATATTGCCAGTTTAGAGTGGAGCTGCTATTGCAGAGAGCCCTAGAACACTAAAAAGAGTGAGGCTACTTTAGTTTCACTGGAGAAACTAAACAGTTAAAGTATGACTTACACTGTTGTACCCTGTTTTGATCTGATGGCAGCAGAGTTTAGTCATTTCAGCAGGGAGTACGGCAGAGGAAATGAGCTAAATATACCAGCGAGGGCACAGAGGTTCTCCAGAGGGCTAATTTATTATGGAACAACCCAAGAGAGACAGTATTGAGTAATTCAAGGGACTATACTTGAATAATCCTTTAGGTTCCACACTATATACTAGAGACAGTAGGAACTGTGGGTGGTCAGGAGTTGAATGGAGTAGGTAGGCTGGACTTGGGATAGAGCCTGTCTGGAGGAGACATGATTTGAAGTGGGCCTTGAAGAATTTATTTGGTTTAGATATGTAGAAAGGATTACGGGATGATTTTTGAGACTAGCACCATGAGCAAAGATTTCCTTGCAGCTTATTTAAAACCATAGTAAATCAGTCATCATCGTATCAGGCTTCCCCGTGCGCTCCTGTCTGAGAGTTTCAGGAAGTAAATGTAGATCATTTATATTCATTTCCCTTAGCTAAATGTGTTTCCTTCTCATCCTCTTAGCACGTCTTCAGGTTTGTCATATTAGAAATAAGTGTGAGAATTGAATTTAGATAAACTGGACCCAAAGGTTATTTTGCTTTCATGGTATGAAATAGCAGAATGTATGTTTCTTTACCATGGACAGCAACGGGACTCTGGATAACCCCAGAGCAAGGGAGGATTTTATCCCTTATTTGACCTACATAGTCGCAATGGTGACAGCTGCTACCTTTGGCCTACAGGAAGGGATACTGGGGATGTTGGTCTGATTATTCACATCCTAACTCAGCATGGCCTATGCTGAAAAACGGTTATGATTATTTGAGACCACAAGCTTAATACTTAAAAAAATAATGTTATTTTTGTCTTTAGTGTTTTTTAACTTCAGCGCTTTTGAGGTTGTTTAAAGTTGTTCTGTCTTTTTAAAACCTATTATCCTGCCTCTCCTAGGGTGAAACCATAGCCACAGACAGTTGTAGAAAGAGAGAGATGCTGTCTTCTTGGCTGCACGTGTTGGGGGTTGGGCAGAGTTGGGGGTGGCTGGTGATGGAGAATTATTTAAATAATTCCAATTATTTAAATTGGAATATAAACTGTTTCTTTTTTAAAAATATGTTTGTCATGGAAGATTTCTAACATTCCTCCTTAATTTTTTGTCAAATGTTAATATAGGAATCTTTAAAATTACTTGATTTATAACTTGGAACTCTATCTGAAGTATTACTTTTGTTCGGAAGTGGGCCTTCTAGACAGAGTGAGCAACTTGGTATTGTTCTTCTTCCCAGCAAAACAATAATTTAACGGGTGAAAATTATAACAAAAAATCATTTTAAGTTTCTGGAAATTGTCCAAAGAGCATTCAGGAAATGGAGAAACAGTCATTTAAGAAAATCTACTAAAAACTCAGTGAGAATAGTGAGAACCTGTAACAGTTGAGCCACGACCTTCTCCATCACCAGCCACCTCCAACTCTGCTCTACCCCTGACTTGTGCAGCCAAGACGACAGCATCTCTCTCTTTCTAAAACTGTCTGTTGCTATCGTTTCACCCTAGGAGAGGAAGGATAATAGGTTTTAAAAACATAGAACAACTTTAAACGACCACAGAAGAGCTGGAGTAGCGAAACTAATATCAGACAAAATAAACTCTAAAGAATGTTACTAGAGACAAAGAGAGACATCTCATATTGAAAGGACTAACAGGAAGCTATTACAGCTATAAACATTGATGTACCTAACAACAGAGTCCCAAAGTCCATGAAGCAGAAAGTAACAGAATTTAAGGGAGAAGTCAAAAATAATATTTGGAGACTTTAGTAGTCTATTTTCAATAATACATAGAACAGGCAGAAGATCAACAAGGAAATGGAAGAATTGCATTTCCAGTGTAAACAAAATAGACCTAACACATCTATGGAACACTCTACCCTATCAAGGAAGAATATGCATACTTCTTAGATGTACATAGAGCATTCCCTACGACAGAGAATGCTAGGCCACAAAACAAGGCTTCATAAATTTAGAGGGATCAAACCTTAAATAAATTTTTTTATTTCAAAATATTAAGGGGGTACAAATGTTTTTGTTACATGGATACCATTTATAATGCTTATGTCAGGGCTTTTAGTGTGCATATCACCTGAATAGTGTTTGTGGTACCTGATAGGTAGGTTTTTTACACCTCCCCTCCTTCCTCCCATGCCCTTCCGGATTTTCAATGATTTCAACATCTTTTTGTGCCTATATGTGCCCATCAATTGGCTCCCAATTACTAGAGAGCACATATGGTGTTTGTTTTTCCATTCCTGAAATCCTTCACTTAGGATAATGGTCTCCAGTTCCATCCAAGTTGCAAAGACATTATTTCATTACTTTTTATGGATCAGTGGTACTGCATGGGGTGTGTGTGTGTGTGTGTGTGTGTGTGTGTGTGTGTGTATGTATTTATCCACTGATGAGTTGATGGGCACTTAGGTTGATTCCACATCCTTGCGATTGTGAATTTTGCTGCAATAAACATTTGAGTGCAGATGTCCTTTTGATAAAATGACTTTTTTTCCTTTGGGTAGATACCCAGTAGTGGGATTGCTGGGTCGATTGGTAAGTCCATATTTATTTCTTTGAGGAATCTCCATACCGTTGTCCATAGAGGTTGTACTAATTTGCAGTCCCACCAACAGTGTATAAGTGTTCCTTTACTCTCTACCTTCATGCCAGGATCTATTGTTTTTTGACTTCTTAATGATGGCCATTCTGATAGGGGTAAGGCGATATTTCATTGTGGTTTTAATGTGCATTTTCCTGATGATTAGTGATATTGAAAATTTTTTTTTAAGTTTGTTGGCTCTTTGTCTTTCTTTTGAAAAAGTTCTGTTTGTGTGTTTTGCTCACTTTTTAATGGGTTTTTTTTTTTTTTTTTGCTGGTTTGGGTTCTTTATAGATTCTGGATATTAGCCCTTTATCAGATTTACAGTTTGTGAATATTTTCTCCCAATCTTTAGGTTGTCTATTTACTCTGTTAATTATTTCCTTTCTTGTGTAAAAGCTTTTTAATTTACTCAAGTCCCATTTATTTGTTTTTGTTGTTGCTATATTTGCCTTTGGGGTCTTAGTCATAAATTCTCTGCCTAGGCTAATGTCTAGAAGAGTTTTTCCTACCTTTTCTTCTAGAATTTTTATGGTTTCATGCCTGACATTTAAGTCTTTCATCCATCTTGAATTAATTTTTTATATGGTAATAGATGGGGGTTCTGTTTCATTTTTCTGCATGTGGGTATCTAGTTTTCCCAACACCATTTATTGAATAGGACTCCTTTCTCCCAGTGTATGTTGTTGTCTGCTTTATCAAAAATCAGTTAGTTGTGGCTAGTTTTATGTCTGTGTTCTCTATTCTATACCATTGGTCTATGTCTCCACATTTATACCAGTACTATGCTGTTTTGGTTACTATAGCCTTGAATGTGATGTCTCCAGATTTGTTCTTTTTGCGTAAGATTGCTTTGGCTATTTGAGCTCTTTTTTGGTTCCACATGAAGCGTAGAATTATTTTTTCTGGATCTGTGAAATATGACATTGGTATTTTGATGGGAATTGCTTTGAATCTGTAAATCACTTTGAGCAGTGTGATATGGACATTTTAACAATGTTGATTCTACCCATCTATGAGCATGAGATGTTTTTTCATTTGTTTGTGTCATCTGCAATTTCTTTCATCAATGTTTCCTAGTTCTGCTTGTAGAGATCTTTCACCTCCATGGTTAAGTATATCCCTAAGTATTTTATTTTCTTTGTAGCTATTGTGAATGGTATTTAGTCTTTGATTTGTCTCTCAGCTTGACTGCTACTAGTATATAGAAATGCTACTGATTTGTATACATTGTTTTTTTGTAACCTGAGACTTTGCTGAATTTATTTATCAATTCTAGGAGTCTTTGGTGGAGTCTTTGGGATTTTCTAGATATAAGATCATATCTTCAGTGAAAAGTGATAGTTTAATTTCCTCTATTCCAGTTTGGATGCCTGATTGCTCCAAATTTATTCTTTCTCTTGCCTAACTGCTCTGGCTAGGATTTTAGTACTATGCTGGTGACGTGATGACAGTGGTGATAGAAGTGGTAACAGTGGGCACCCTTGTCTTGTTCCAGTTCTTTGGGGGAATGCTTTCACCTTTTCCTCATGGAGTATGATGTTGGCGGTGGGTTTGTCATATATAGCTTTTATAATTTTGAGGTATGTTCCTTCTATGCCTAGTTTGTTGAGGGTTTTTATCATGAAAGGGTGCTGGATTTTATCAAATATTTTTTCTGCATCTATTGAGATGATCATATGGTTCTTTGTTTTTGCTTCTGTTTATGTGGTGAATCACATTTATTGATTTGCATTTTCTTTTCTTTTCTTTCTTTCTTTATTTTTTTTGAGAAAGGGTCTTACTCTGTTGCCCAGGCTAGCATGTAGTGGTGTCATCATAGATCACTGCAACTTCACACTTCTGGACTCCAGTGATCCTCCTACCACAGCCTCCTGAGTACCTGGGATTACTGTTGCATGCCAACATGCCTGGCTACTTTTTCTATTTTTTGGAGGGTCTCGCTCTTGCTAGTCTCAAACTCATGGCCTCAAGCAATCCTCCCACCTAAGCCTCCCAAAGTGCTAGCATTATAGGTGTGAGTCAACATGCCCGGTCAATTGATTTCCATTTGTTTAACCATCCTTGTGTACCTGTAATGAAACCCCCTTGATCATGGTGAATTATTATTTCAATGTGCTGTTGAATTTGGTTTGCTAGTATTTTGTTAAGGATTTTTGCATCTATGTTCATAAGAGATATTGGTCTATAGTTTTCTTTTTTTGTTGTGCTCTTTCCTAGCTTTGGTATAAGGTGATTGATACTGACATCATAGAATGAGTTAGGGAGAGTTCCCTCCTTCTTGATGTTATGGAATAATTTCTCCAGGATAGGTACCAGTTTTTCTTTGTAAGTCTGGTGGAAATCAGCTGTGAATCCACTTGTTCTGGGGCTTTTTGTTGTTGTTGTTGTTGGGAGATTGTTTTTATTAGTGCTTCAGTCTTGTTGCCTGTTATTGGTTTGTTGGGGATATCTATTTCTTCCTGATTAAGTCTTAGGAGATTGTGTGTTTCTGGGAATTTATCCATTTCCTCTGCATTTTCTAGCTTATGCACATTGAGATTTTCATAGTATTCATGGATAATATTTTGTATTTCTGTGTTATCAATGGTAATATCTCCTTTTGCTTTCCTGATTGAGCTTATTTGAGTTATTTCTATTTCTGGTTAATCTAGCTAGAAGTCTGTAGATTTTGTTTATCTTTTCAAAGACTTAACTTCCTATTTTGTTTATTCTTAGTATTTTTTGTTGGTTTCACTTTGTTCTTCTCTGAACTTTGTCATTTCTTTGTTAGATTTAGGTTTGTTTGCTCTTTCTTTTCTAGTTTCTTTGCCTGTGACATTAGGTTGTTAATTTGTGATCTTTTTGTCTTTTTGATGTAGGCACTTAAGTCTATGAATTTTTCCCTAAGAACTGCTTTTGCTGTATCCCATAGATATTGACAGCTTGTGTCCCGTTTCCCATTCAGTTGGAGGAATCTTTTGATTTTCATCTTAATTGCATCATTGATCCTGCAGCAGGTTGTTTAATTTCCATTACTTTGTGTAGATTTGAGTGTTTCTCTTGGAGTTGATTTCTGGTTTTAGTCCACCGTGGTATGAGAAGATACATGGCATGATTTCAATTTTTTTTTTAATTCAATGAGATGTGTCTGTGTCCAAAGATATGATAAGTCTTGGAGAATGTCCCATGTGCTGATGAGAAGAATGTATGTTTAGTAGTTTTTTGGTAGAATATTCTGTAAATGTCTGTTAGGCCCATTTATTCTAGAGTCCTTTTTAAGTCCAGTGTTTCATTATTGATTTTATGCTTTGATTATCTGTCTAGTTCTGTCAGTGGAGTAATCAAGATTTCAGAATATAATTTTATGGCTAAGTAATATTTTTTTCAAGCTCAGAAATTTTTTTTTCCTCAAAATATATGGTCAAGAATGTAAGCCATTTTTAACTTAAAAAACAATATATTTTTATGGGCAATAGTTCAGTAAAGGAGAGATTTATGTCTTTTCTGTTTGCTTTTGATGAAGAGACTAAAGATCTATGGACTGTGATTTTTCTCTTTGGTAGTATGGGCTCTGGGAATATAGTTAAAGTCCCCTTAGAAAACCTTACTGGCCTTGCAGTTAATGCTTTTGGACACAGTCACCAGCATCCCCCAGAGGTTAGATTTTCTGTGTTTATGAAGGTTACCTCTGCTGTTGGTTTAACATTTGACTATAAAGTGTTTTATTGCCTGTTTTGATGAAAGTTTTGAAGAATCTTTCTTCTATCAAGTCCTCATGTAGGAAAGAGGATTGAAAGAAAAATCTTAGGATCTCTGTGTTTTTAACTTACATATTGAACAGACATGTGGTAAAGGAGATTTGCATTATTGAACCTAAATTTAAATGCATACGTTAAAATTGGCCAGTCCTCTTCTGCTCTCTCCCTGTCTCTCTCTCTCTCTCCCTCCTTCTCTCCTTTCTCTCTCCTGCTCCCTCCCATATGCAGTGATGTATGATGTTCGATGCTCTCCTGGTAACCAACATCCCTTGTCCTTTATGCACGTACGTAGCATGATCAAAAACTGTTTTCTTGGTGACACGGTTAATGCCTCTATAGAAGAGTCAGGACTTAATATTCTGCTAATTATAGTATCAATGTCCTGTTTATATATGTTTAGCCTGAAAATGAAAAAAAAATGACTATGTTTGGTGATTCTATTCAATTATGTGTTGTGCCAGGTTTAAAGTGAATGAAATGCCTGTGCTATTACTCCATACTTGACAAATTTTAACTAGAGTATGAAAGTGTCTAAAAATAGCAAGTTTGAGAAAAAACATTTTAAGAAACTACCATATAAATCTTGCTACCCAAAAGTTTATGGGGAAAAAAAGTGAGAATAGTATAAAGTTGAAATGAGAGCAGAAAGAGCTGATGTCGCCCAAAGCTTTGCAAAGTATTAAGTCACGTTTTTTTCTCATTTTTTTGCAGTTAGCCATAAAAATCATTATGTTTTGAGATGTATATTAGCAGGAATGTAAACAAAGTTTTTCTTTAATTGATCTATATGGCAGTCTTTATTATTGTTTTGTGTATTTCTCCACATGGATTCTAATGTTATCATTAAAACTTCAGAAAACATAAATAGGTCACTCTTTCTGTTTTGTTAACCCTAAGTATAGTACAAAATAACTTTTTTCTCTTAGTGCTTTTCTGTAAAATTTGTTGGTGTTTTTACTTGTGGCCTCTTTTACTAACGTTTTGTGTGCTTAATTGCCATTATATGTAAAGCTTTTCATAATTAGGATGGAATTTCTCCTCCTTTTTTCCACTGCCAAAAAAAATGAAACTAGCATGTTCTTCAGGCACCACTAAAAGCTAGAATTTGAGTCGAGATCCACTTGAAGCTGAGCACTTTATCAGGCTTCCTTTTATGGCCTAGATGGGCACAGGGTTCCATAAAAATTGGCTTGGAGCTAATCTGCATCCTTTGAACTGGCAAGGAAAGACAAAGTAACTTATTTTATTTTGAAAGTTAGCTTGCAGTGTTCCCTTGGTGATGCCAGATTGACTTGGCTGGTTTTTTGCTAGTAAAAACTTTCCTATTACAGTAATGCCAGCTTCCTTTTGAATATTGCCACACATAAAGCAGGTAGGTAGAGAGCTATTCCAAAAAGAAGGAAACAAAACAAAAAACTCCTCAATTTGACTATCTGTTTTCCTTCTATATTAAATTCTCCAAAAAAATAAAAAATAAAACTATGCAAAGCAGCCAAATATAAGACTAAAACAAAAGTTTTCCTTTAAAAATGATCACAAATTATTTCCCCATTTTTTTCTATCAAGTATGAACAATCTTGGTTATATTTCAAAATCTGATCATTATAAAATGCAGATGAAGGAATTCAGTTTCTTCTGAATATTTTGGTGACACAAAGTTAAACAGGAAGGAAACAGGTGTTAGTGTAAAACAGTTTAAAAGCAAATTATCCTACTGGCTACATTAGAATAGTATATTTAAGTAGGAGGAGAAACACAGTTTCTGAATAGAGATTAGAAGGCACGGAAGTTTGAGACCCTGACTTGTTGAATCTGGCTTGATATGTGGGGGGCTTGGAATGCTTGCAGTGATGACTTGAAATAATAATTAGGTTTTAAATTGATTCAGTGGTTTGCATTTTCAAACTTAAGATTCAGTTTACTTGAGAGATTTTCCACCTAAACAGAGTAAAGCCCTTATGTAAGGTGATCTTCTTTGGTGTTATGTTATTTCAACAGATGTCTTCAAGGGCCAGAAATAGTGGTTAGGAATAAGTCCTCTTGTCACATTTTTCAGCTGTTTATCCTCCTCCTGAGTTTCTACCTTTTAAATAGTCTCCTGTTCTCCAGAGCATTTCTCAGGACTTCTTGAAATCATTTATCCTCCTCACTTTGTTTCCTTCCTGGTAACATGTTCCATATGTTTTCTTCACTTTTTCAGGAAATAGGATTACCTATATTCTGCATTTCCATGAATATCTTAACATTTATACTGCCGAATCTCTTCCATTTGCTCACTCTTCTTCCTTATTCGAAATCATGCAACGCAATGGAGTTAAAAACCTGCCGAAAAATGTTTTTTCCGTATACTTACAAACTTTTTTTTTTATATATGTCAACTTCTAATGCTTCTAAGAGGAAGGAGTACAGCTCTCTTAACTACACTTAAAACTTTAGATTGTTTGACAATCTGTACTCTTCTCTACATCCTTCTTGAGATGCAATTAGTGTTTCGTGTATGGAAACCAGCGTTGCATGCAAAATTCTAGAAAGAACATGTAACACATGACTCACACCAAACAGTAATTTGTTTGTTTTTAGTTCACCCTCTTTTTTTCTTTATCCAACTTACTAAGTCATGTTTGCCATTCTTTTTTTTTTTTTTTTTTTAGGTTTTTGCATTGCAATGTCTGCCATTCTTGAGGTTACTAATATGGTTTCACAGATTTTACTGCCTAATTTTAATAACCATATCATTCTTCTGTCGTAATAGTCTACTATACATTTTCCCCCACTGGGCCACCCAGGACTATGTTGAACCTGCCATGTCCTCACTTTCTTATTCTTCTTACTGTGGTCTTGCTGTTTTTCTCACTTGTTTATTTTATCTTTTTTGTGTGTTTACTCACATCAGTATTGTATCTTTAAAATGTAAACTGTTGTAAATTTCCAGTGGCTTATGCATTGCCCACACTTTTTTTTATTCACTCATTCTCTTTCGCAAGCACTTACTATATTCCAATTGTTAGAAAACTACTATGTATGGGTCTATCTTGCTTTTAGGTTCCTTCTCAAAGCCTGTAAAACCATCTCTCTTGCTAAAATTATTTTATTGATTTTTTTTTTTTTTGATTTAACACCACAGAAGTCATTTAGAGGGAGTAGCACATTATTGTTATGAAGACTCATACTGAGGCTCAGAGAAAAGTTGACATCTGAAAACATGTTACTTATTCTGGAAAAAACTCAGTAATCATACAAGGAATAGGACCAACTCTCTTACTAACTAGGGATAAAACCAGACTATTTTGTCCCTCCTCTTTCTGTATGTTCATAAAAAGCACCAGAAGCCAGAGGCAGATAACTCAAACGTTGTACATTGATCTGTTCTCCATGTCGACCAGGCGAGTGGGCCACTTCAGTGATCAGGAAACTTCGGCAGTGGGTTCATCCCAACTATTGGTGATACTGGCAGCGACAATCTGTATATTCCACACTTACTTTTGAAGTCCAGAGTGTACTTGAGTTAGCCGTGCAGATGGACAGAAAGGATGTGGGCAGGAATAGAATTGCTACGGTGCACGTATTCATTATTTCTTGGATCCGTTTTATTTATAGGGAATTTTTAACTCATGGATAGCCAGGATAATCAGTTCATTCCCTTTCAGCTATTCCAGTCAGACTTTCCTTTAGCCCGTTAGTGACAACTGGTTTTACTAGGGGGACAAAGTAGGAAAAAAAAAAATGGTAGGAAAAATTCAAATTATTGAATTTTTTTGCATTTACAACCTCCTCAGGGGACACTTATTCCCCCTACCCTTGCCATGATTCTTAACCTTCTTCCTGATGACCCCTGGAAAGAGGAGAGATAGGTGAAAAGGGCCAAAGAAGTTTTACACACTGGGCAGAACTTCTGTTGGAGATATCAAGGGCATAGAGATCTCCAGGAAAGGGAAAACCCATTGCAGAAGAAAAGGAAACAGGCTTTGGAAGGGGGAGTGCACCTGAGCATTGTATGTGAAGATGCTGATTTTTGTCTCTTTAAGCCCAAATTCAGTCTGAGTTTGCATGTCTGTTTCTTTTCGACCACAAAGAGACATATACCATGCTTGCCATAATCGCAATGTTGGACAATAATCACATGACTTGTGCTTTAGGAGAGGTATAAAAAACTTTCTGTCATCACCAAAAGAAAAAAAAATATGTGTATCAACCTTCCCACAGATTAGCTGTAATTTAGAAAACTATGTTGAATCATGTTGACTCAGATGAGGATACCGAGAAACCAGGAGTTATTCTGTTCATCACAAGCTAGCTTTCTGACCTTATTTTGCCAGTCATATTTTAGAAAACTAGTTATACAAATTGAAATTTCCTGCCTCTACGTTAGAGTTTTTTGGCTTCCCGTTCAAAAATGGGAAAGGGGGAAAAGGAGGGAAGCCTGGGATATTGCAATAAATCAAGAATGATTCCTTTCAGTCCTGGGGTATCCTCACACACACTTTGAAAAACAGTACCCGGATGTCATCCTTACGTGATTAAATAGAAGGACTTCTAGGCCAAGATATCAGTTTTGGATGAAGTTAAAGTTGCCACGATGTTCATGTGCTTTTCTTTTAAAATGGTCTTTTCATTTAGATCAGCTTTTGATTTGTTAATTGTATAATCTTGCATCAGCGAAGGGCACACACCTCAAGCTTTTCCTGTCCCCTGGTGGTGGAAGTCAATCAATACCAGGATCCATCTCCATTCTCCTTCCCCTCCCCCAGTACCAAAGTTGACCTGGGAGGAAGGATCCCACCCAGAAAGTCTGGTAACTTACTCATCAGTCACTCCTGATTATTCATATATTTTCTTTTTTAAGTGTCTGTATTTTTTTAATATCTTAGATTATTCATGTCTATTATGCATGAGTTTTTTCTTCCCCAGGAGACTGTTTTTGTGTATAATAACCTTGTGCTTGTAGTGGGGATAGACATAAAGGATGTGGGTTTATGATTCATGCTCAAGCAAATTTAATCCATGAGTGATCTGCTGTGAAAATGGAAGCATGAGGTGCTGCTGAGAGTTACGGCTGTTTTGCACGCCTTTGGCTCTTGGCATTCACTGGGTTCTATGGTAGGAAGGTGATTTCCTTTCAGGTTATTACCCGAAATGGATTTTTCTCTCCTCTCATTAGCACCGTCCATTCTTCTTAGAATGGAAGCTTTTAGCTTTGGTGACTCTTGCCAGGCCTTTAACTGCTTGCTCCAGGCCCCTAACACAGTGGGATACCCCGTGATATTGATCCACTACCAGCCTTAAAGATGATATATTTTTGAATAATTGAACTTTTTGAAAATCCCATATATAATAAATTGACTCTTCCGGGGGCTTCCTTCAGTGGTTTTATTTTCCTCTTGTGTGCTACTTTGGGTTTAACTTTTCATGGAAGTGCCTTTACAAAGTTGAGTGGCCCTTCCTTCCCATGTCTTCAGCAAGGTCAGTATGACATTCACTAATAGTAGCTAAAGACAGCAGGGATGTGATTTTTTTTTTCTTTCTCTTTTGCATCTGAGAACAGTCATGGAAGAGGCTAGGATTCAGATCTTTGGTTCTTAGGCCATATTTCTACCTCTTGCCTCACAAAACAAAAAAGTGATTTGAAGACTGGGGTAACACTTCTCTGTTCCTAAGTTTATTTGATTGCTGACTCTCTCTGTTGGTGATGCTTGAGAAGGTAATTGACAGGTATAGTCAGACGAGTTGCCACCAGCTTAGAAAATGTTTAGGGATTTTTATAAGAGCTACTCACTGTTGTTCAGATCAGTCTTGGCTCAGCTATGCATATCAGCTGCTGGTGCTCCTAGCCTGCCCGTTTGCACAGACTGTGTGATTTTTATGTGTCTGGGTCTTTCCTATTGTCAGTTTCCTACCATGTAGAATTGCAATTATGTATTTTGTTTATTAATCTTCATTTTCAGTATCTTTCCCTTCTTTGGATTTTTAGAAACAATTAAATGCCCCAGCTGGCCTTTGTACCTTGGCATGGAATAACTTACAGAATGGGACACGTGTCTTCCCCTCAGATTGAGTCATTGTGTAGTGACATAAGGGAATTTCATAGGATTAGCAAAATAACCAGAGATTCCATGTGGCATTAATTTGCTCCATGGCTATTTACTGAATATTAACTGTGCCAACCACTGAGCTTCTGCTTTAGCGTGAGAGGGGAGGGAGATTGCAGAATAGGACTGGGCTTTGAGAGAGATTGGAATTGGGTTATCTGTGCATAATTCCAGGGGATACTTGAGTTTCTTTGCCTTCTTGCTGCCATAAACTTGATGATGACACTGAGCTGGGAGAAACAAACTTTCATAATCCCAAATAGCATCTTATTCTAAAATTGCTTTTATTTGACTTCTGAATGAGTTGTTAAAAAGATGCTTTGCTTCCTTGGGATTCTGATATGGCTTCATTTATCTTCTGTGAATACGTTGCCCACAGATTGTAGGCATTAAGCAAAATGCACTGGCTGGAAAAGTCCACCCCAGAAATAAACATTTGCCTATAATATTTTCTAGGGATGCTTGTATACTTACAGATAATTCAAAATAACTTTTATGCAGCTGCCTGTAGTGTTCTGGGGAGGATAATGATGTTCAAATGAAAGCAATGATGATTGGCAAGAAAGGACTGATTTGAAGAACATATAGGAGTTAGAATGGCATGATTTAGCTATCTATTAGATAATTATTCAATAGTTATATTTATAGACACTCGAAATATATTAAGCACTGTGTATCCCTATATCCACTGCTTCTGAATGCTTCTGAACCAATAATCGTGGGTAAAGGAACTAAAAGTTATTTGGTGAATACCTAACTCAGTGTATCATATCCATCATGCGTATATTTCTATAGATGCAGTATTGGAAACTATTGACACTTGTAACAGCTTTTCAAAACATTTAACTGGTTTATAGACTCCTGGATGACTGACTTAATCTTGAGATTTTGTTCTGAAATATTTAATAATTTAATCGTAACTGTGTTTGTAAATCTTTAAGAAAATTATTGAAAAGTATGAAATTTTATTTGTTCATTTCATTAGTTGGTCTACCAAAGTTAAACTACAACTACTCTGGAAAACTAGTTGGTAGCAAATACTAAAGTTCAGTACATATAACCCATGACCCAGTAGTCATTCGAGTAGTTTTGCTTCTATGCATGTATATCCAAAAGAAATGAGTTCACATGTACATAAAAATATGTATATAAGAATACACATAGTAGCAGTACTTGTAATACCTCTAAACTGAAAACCTCCTAAAATATCTATCAATATTAGAATGGAAGAATAAATTGTGGTATAACTACACAGTGGAATAGTACATAGCAATGAAAAGTAACAATCCACTGTTATACTCAACAACATTGATGAATTTCATAGACAAAACCAATGTGAACAGTATGTTTCCATTTATATGATGTTCAAAAGCAAGTAAAAGTAATTGGTGGCAACAGACATTAGAATGAGACTTTTGGGAGGGGAATATTGATTGGAATTTCTGAAACAGTAGCCACTTTAGAAGAACTATTTATTGAATAGCACAACAGCAATTTGAGACTTTGGGACAATAGAGTTGAAGATATCTTCAGGGATGGGAATAATGAATGATTCGGCTATTGTTAGATGAGGATATGATAGAATTGTTTAATATAATATGATAAGTTTATTTAAATGGGATTGTTGAAGAAAGGAAAAATGCTAAATATATGCTCCCTGAAAATGATGCCATCAGAAAGAAGACTGTTGGTTTCAGAAAGACTTAAAATCACATATTGAAACTTTTATTCTCTAAAAATGAGCACCATAAATTAGTTCACTGGCATGTCAATGTTTATCTCACTTTTACTTCCAAACTCTAGGAGGTCTTTGGAATATAACCCAGTTGCTTAGTCAGTATATAACTTCCAAAAATAGATCGTAGACTTGTAAGAAAGCCGGAAATGTCTTGCTCTATGGGGTAAGACCAAATGCAGTTTTCACCCTTGTATCTTCATAGTGCCAAAAGCACCAGCATACTCTGTAGATGGAGCCAGAAATCAAGTCTTGTCTCTATGGAAGGGCCAAAAAGAAACATCATGCTAATGGCCAGAGAGCACAGGGAGGTGCAGAATGCCTGAACAGTCCACAAACTGAATAACCATTTGCTAAATCGTTAAAAGTTTATTATGCTAGTCTATTCAATAATTGTGTATGCTACGTGGTCATTTGTTTCCTGAATAACTTCTTCCCTATGAAACTTTTCATCTAAATTTATCATTAACATTTTATTATTGCTGTTGTAACTACAAAGGAAGGGAACTATTTTGATTTTTATTTGTTTGTTTTTCTTAATTTTCCTGAAATTAAGTACTACATAAGGCAGAATATTCAGATGGGTGTTATCCTCTAAAGTTTGCTTTTTAGCTAACAATTTGAAAAATAATTTGTCCTCTCTATATTTTAACTGTCCATATTAATTGTGTATGACACCACAGGGCATTAAGGACACAGTGGGGAAAATGAGGCATAGTGTATGACACTCCTTGGGAGGAGTGTGCTGTCCATATTGAAGCTTAGAGGTGGTGCAGGATAGTGGTTAAGAGGGTAGACTTTGGAACCAGACTGCCTGGGTTCATGTCCTGCTTCTGCCACTTAACAGATGTGTGACCCTGAGCAAGTCACTTCCGCTATAAAATGCGGACTGTAAAGATACCTACTTCACTGGGTTTTTGCAGTGATTCCAGGAAAGAATAATATAAAGCCAGCGCTAAATAATGTTCTCAATACATAGTCTTCGTAAGATAATAACACATGTACAAATGGTCCCAATAATAGTCTTTTATTCCTTTGTGGTTGTCACTAACCTTATTATCTTATCAGCATCACATTTTTTTTGTGATAATTAACATCTCCCTTTGAGATAATGCTGACAGATGAAGAGAGAAGCTGGTATCTATATTTTTTGGATACGTATTTGATATCCAAATATTTTTGGCAATATCATGAAATATTCAGATGTTATACTCTCAGTTTAATGGCTTTTTGATACTTCAGTTTTAATGTTAGCCTGTAATTCTTCCCACTGAATTTCAAATGCTAAAACCATACATGTGAAAATTATAGGTAGGACAACACATATGTAAAACCAGATTTTTAGAAGGAATTCTGAAGGAAAAAAACATAGCTCAGCAGACTGGCATGCAATAAGATAGATAAAACATTTCGATTACCAAGCTATTCGAGATGGTGAAGGGCCAAATTATATCTTGCATAGATTCTACATGGTGAAACTGGCTAGAGTGACAAAAGGCTATGTTCAAAGAATACAAAAGAGAAGATTGTGTATTGCTTTAAATTCAAGGAGTTTAAACATTTCTGCATGATTTCCTTTTGCTTTGAAAAATAGAGAGGGATGGAGATTTATGATAGTTGGTTTAAATTAGAAAAGCATTTTATTTTAAGAGCCTAGTGGTATTTATTTAAGCTTTTTATTGCATGTTCCTGTAGCTTTTTAAAATGAAATGTGAAATTTGGAAATGCAACCTATTAGAATAAAAATTTTATTAACATATATGGCTTAATGCCATTTGTTTCTCTTTATCAGTTTGTTTGGTATCACTTTGGACTTTTTTTTTTTTTTTTGTCAAGGTCATCCTAAATCCTTCAGTTTTATCTAAGAAAGAAGAAGTTGATGTAAGTCAGGAATTGAATTTCTAATTCCTTTACAATTATTCCTTTAAAGCAAAATATCAAAAAGCAGAAGATGTCCCCTTGGTTTTTTTTGTTAGTGGATTCTTGCACAGTATCTAGCGCTCTGTTATGTACAAGATGTGTGTGTGTGTGCACATGGCTAAAGGAGCCTAGAGCAGGGAAGCACGTGAGCTCTGGAGTCACAGTTAGCCAAGTGGAGGAAATCCCAGCCTGCCTGTCTTTGTCTTGGGTCTTTTGGCAATTCTCCATACTGAACGTCACTTTCTTCTGTGAATCAATACGTCATTAGTTATTATTTTGGTAGATGCGACTTGAATATGTTATATGTGCCAAACTGTTGGGAATTACTCCATTCAACTTGACTTTATTTAGAACAAGCCTGTCACTCTGCACCTTTTTTTTATTTTAACTGCTTGCATTCTAAGAAAAGAATTTCACCATTGATTGGATAATTGTGGCTAATCTTGTGAGCTAGGTAGGTGTCATTCTCTTTATTTTAGTGCACTAAAATAAAAAAAAAAAGACTATTGTCCAAGTAGAACACATGTCTTAGAGTTTACCAAATCACTCGTTTGTAACATGCTGTTTTTTTTAATGACATGTCTTATGTCTGACTTGATTTCTGGTATAATAATGATTTATAATGGTATACTGAATGGCAAAAGATGGTAGTAGGGAGATATTTTTATCAAGAAACAGTGGAGAGCCAGATGGACAGTAGTTTTTATTTGGCAAGAAGATGTCCTGCAGACTTACTTGCACACACTTGAAGTTTTTGCTTCCAGTTAGTTGGAAAAACCTGGGATATGGCACCAGGAGACCAGTATCAGGATCATGGACAAAATGAGAGTAAAAACAGGAACCAAGAAGTTGGTGTCAAGAGAGGTTGAAACATCCTACTCAGTTGAGGAACAGCATCCAGATTATATAAAAACCAAGAGACATAGCTCTCTAGGCTGAAATCTAAAATACACAACAAGAAACCAAGCGAGAGAGATGGACAGGCTGAGAGAGTACAAAGAGGCTCTGATTGGTGACCTTACCAAATTCCACAGCTATCAATCTCCATCCTAGGCTGACTCAGACTCAAAAGCAATGCTAGCAAAGCTTGCTTTCCCCTATGCCATAGCTCGATACCTATGCCAAGAGACACATCCAGGGCCAAGTTAAGAAACAGACAAATCTTGCCTGAGTAGGCTTTGCTGTGTTTTCAGAGTTGACTTACATATTCCTAATCATTGAGAGATGTCAACTGGCATTTCACTGATTAGCAAACGGTGCCTGCTTTGTTTCTGAGATGGTGCCTAGGCTGCCCACGTAGAGAGGATTGTCTGGTGCCAACCAGATAGTTTGGAGATATCACTCTTGGGCATGGTCAGTGTCAATGCCTTCTGTGGTCTGCAGTGCCTTGGAATGCTGTTGGATGCCTGTGAGGTCGGCCACCCTGCCCTGAGGCTTAACGTTAATCTGAGTAGGAAAAGGTGGTAGTGTAAATAAGACTGCAGTCCTCCTGGGTTGTGGGGGTGCACTAAATAAAAGCCTGATAACCTTTTGCTCTGCAAAATCCCATACTAGCATTCTTCACTTTTGAGTGTAGACTAGTTAAGATTTAAGATGTCTGCTGTTTTCATGAAATAGTATCAGGGGGTTCAGAGAAGGCCCTTGGTTCGTGATTCTTATTGGGTCAAAAATCTAGATGAATTTATCTTTCCAAAGTAAGAAAACTGAATCTAAATCAAAGCTGTGGGATGACCAACAGCATGTCTGAAGAGTTGTTAAAGAAACAACACTTTGTAAATTCCCCAAGAGGTTGGGAGTTAGCCAGTGTATGTGGTGTTCTCTCTCTTAATTCAAGATGTGTATCCTTATCACTAATAGAAAGTGATAAGGAATAAATACCTTGTAGTGTTCCTCTTGTTGGAATAAACTCACCTGCTTTTACAGCATCATAAAATATAACTGCTGGTTGTTGGATTCTGAAATATAACACCAATACCTGGCATTTGCAAGATGTTTTATACTTTGGAAATATTTTGTATTTTACCATATTTGTTTATTTCAAGTTATGGGACTATTGCAGGTGGATTATTAACTGTGTTCTACAAATGGGGAAATTGAGATCTTCAGGGTAAGGAACTTGTCCAAAGTTATGTAGCAGCTAATTTAGTCAAAGACATGGCCTGAAATACAGATCTCCTGCCTTCATGCAGATCAAATCTTTGGAAATCTTGAGTCTGGGAATTGTTCTCTCTCTGCATTTCCTGCTATTCTTAAGTCTCTTGTTCAGTTTGGTTTTCCTATTTCCTGTTTGCTCTTACTCTTCTGCTCATTAGAGTGTTCTTGCCTGCATTTTGCAACCGTTGTTCCTTGAGTGCATTGCATGCCTCTTGATATATTGCCTTGCGCTCTAATGTCTTTGTGAGGAACAGCAGTTTTTACATTTTACAATTCTGCTTTGGAATTTACCTTTACTTAATCTCTATGGTTGACTGTTCTTATCTTACCCCACTCAGAAAAGAATTTGCCTTATTGGATCTGGCCATTTACCGCTTTAATTTAATGTCCAGTTTCCAGCAAGGCCATGACATGGCATTTCAAAAAAAAGCAGTATGCTCCCCTAACAAGAAATTAGGAACCAAAACTCTTGTTTTGACTCTGCTTTTAGAATGCAAGCAATAGTTTCCTTCTTCAGTGTGTGATTTCACTAGTTTGTGAGAATTTCCAAAAAACTTCGAGTTATCTGTATTGGATATTTAATGTGGAGCCCTTTGATGGATCATTTTAAGTAGCTATTAATAATATTACATGTGACATATATAAAATACAAACTTTTTTTAAAGTTCTGAATTAACAAACACCATTGTTGACTGATTAAGTAATTATTTAAGTGTGTTTTTGGCTGTTACATAATAAATATAGTTCACATCTGCTTTCTACTGTGTCTTGACATGATTGTGAGGCAAGTTTATACATTACTATCATGTCATTCCTGAGTTTAGTAGTAGAATCACAGCTCAACCATTATTTGAATACTTTCTTTTCAGTGGTTCCTAACTCTGTATCAATATCAACTGTAGTGTTTTAATAAAATACATATTCCAGGGCTACTCCAGAGAATGTTGCCTTCTCACAATGGAGAGCAGGACCTTTTATTTAAGAAGATACCTAGGTTATTCTGATGTGTAGCCAAAGTTGGTTGTCTAACCACGTTTCCAGGGTTATAGGGGGGCATCTAAGATGGGCATAGCAGTCTAGACAAGGTTCACTTATTCATTAGACATTTATTGAGTGCCGCAATGTATGAATCATTGTACTGAGTACTGGAGTAGATAATATGATATAGTCTTTCAACAGGTGCTTATATTTTATCGAAAAATGACCCAACCATTATTTTATCATGTGTATATTACAGTAGGAGAATATACAGTCTTACGAGAATAAAGAAGAAGCTCCTAAGTCAGCCCCTGCAAGAGTCATGTGGGAGGTAGGGGGAATGTTCAGGAAAAGCATCCCAGAGGAAGGAGACTTGAACATTCCTGTCCAGTGAGTAGTCAGACTTTGCCCTTGTGACAATGAAAAATACAGAAGTATAAGAAGCCACTGAGTATCTGCTAACGGGGAGTGACAGGAGGAAGGCAGGACAGAGCACTGGTCTGAGAGCAGGACTGCGATCCTGGAGGCAGAATGATAAGAGATCTCTGGGAGGAGGAGATAAGAACTGGCACCAGGGTGGTGGTAGTGAGAGAGGAAGGAAAGATAAGGAAGCCTCAGTGAACCTGGTGTGTGGCTGGGGATGGGAAATGAGGAGCAAGAATGAGTCGAAGTTTCCCCAGACTGGGGATGTGCATCACCGAGATACAGGATTCTTGAAATAGAGCTGGTTGGGCAGAGGATAAGCAGTTGCTTCATCCTCTAGGTCTTCTGTGCATTTTCCCCAGTGTCTAGCATCATACCTGATGCTTAGTAGGTGCATTAGTTAAAATATTGGTTCGGCTGCCTCTCTGGTGACTAATAAAAGACGAAAAGTTAATTTCTCTCTTTCATAGAGAAGCTTGGGTGGGCCGGTGTCCAGGGCGGTGGGGTGGCCCTGTTCCATCGCATTGTCCAGATTTATTTCCCAGCTCCGTGTTGCTCTGTGTTGGGGCTCATCGAGTTCCTGTGTCTGAATGACTTAATCTCTTGCTAGGCTTGGAAAATTTTCAACTATTATTTCATTAAATAGGCTTTCTATCCTTTTTCTCCCCTCTTCACCTTCTGGGATACTTGAAGATGGAATTTCTGGTTTCTTTATTATGGCCCACATGTCTTTCTTGTTCATTCTTTTTTATTTTAAATCTATATCTGGCTGGATTATTTAGAGGGACCCCCCTTCAAGTTTTATACATTTTTTTTTCTGCTTGATCTAGTCTATTACTGAAGTTTTTGAATGTGTTTTGTATTTCATTCACTGAATTCTCAGTTTCAGAGTTTCTGTTTGGTTCTCTTTTCTTCTTTTTCCCCAGAATGGATTTAGGGGATAAAAGTGGTATTGTTACATGGGTGAATTGCATAGTGGAGAAGTGCAGGCTTTTAATTTACCCATCACCTAAACAGTGTACATCGTGTAGGTTTTCATCCTGAACTCCTCTCTTGCACTCCCCCTTCTGAGTCTCCAGCGTCCATTTAGACACTCTGTATGACCATGCATACCCATTGCTTGGCTCCTACTTATAAGTGAGAACATGCAGTATTTGGTTTTTTGTTCCTGGCTTACTTCACTTAGAATAATGGCCTCCAGTTCCATCCAAGTTGTCACAAAAGACATTATCTCATTCTTTTTCATAGCTCAGGAGTATTGTGCGATATATATTTACCACATTTTCTTTATCCACTCATCAACTGATGGGCACCAAGGTTGACTCCACATATTTTCAATTGTGAATTGTGCTGTGATAAACATACAAGTGCATGTGTCTTCTTTACAAAATGACTTCATTTCCTTTGGGCAGATCTCCAGTAATGGGATTGCTGGGTCAAATGGTAGATGTGCTTTTAATTCTCTGAGAAATCACCATACTGTTTTCCGTGGAGGTTGTACTAATTTACATTCCTACTAACAATGTATAAGCATTACCTTTAAACCACATCTGTTGTTTTGTGGCTTTTTAATGATGGCCATTCTGACTGGGGCAAGGTAATATCTCATTGTGTTTCTTGATTTGCTATTCCCCGATGATTTGTGATGCTGAACATTTTTTCATATTTTTGTTGGATTTTTGTATATCTTCTGAAAAATGTTCATGTCTTTTGCCCAATCTCTAATGGGATTATTTGTTCTATTCTTGCTGATTTGAGTTCCTTATAGATTCTGGATATTAGTCCTTTGTTGAATATATGGTTTGTGAATATTTTCTTTCATTCCGAAGGTCCTCTATTTACTCTGTTGATTATTTCGTTTGCTGTGCAGAAAATTTCTAGTTTAAGTCCTTTTATTTGTTTTTGTTTTCATTGTATTTCCTTTTGAGGTCTTATTCATAAATTCTTCGACCATGCCAGTACCCAGAAGAGTTTTTCCTAAGTCTTTTTCTAGAAGTTTTATGGTATCAGGTCTCACATTTAAGTCTTTAAACCATCTTACGTTAATTGGTATATCTGCTGATAGGTAGGGATCTGGTTTCATTCTTCTGCATGAAGCTTTCTAATTTTCCAGCACCATTTACTGAATGGAGTGGTCTTCTCTCCAGTATATGTCTTTGTCTGCTTTGTCAAAGATCAGCTGGTTGCTCTTTTTCATTGGAATCTGTTACTGGAAAATTATTGTGTTTCTTTGGAAGTGTCCTGTTTCTTGTGTCTTTACAATGATATTCGTGTATCTCATGTAACAGTTGCTTGTTCTATTTTTTGAATGTGTTTTTGATACATTTTCCTGAAGACGTATCTTTGATATTCCTTGGGTAGGGCACTTCGGTTTTGATTCTGGGTGCCTACAGCAGTATAGTCTCCATATGATTTCTTCAGCTGTAATCAGTGTAGTTGGTGTTTATGATTTCCTCAGTGGTTTAGGGTGCATGCGGTTGTTAGTGGAGGTTGTGGTGAAGTTTTGCTGGGGATGGGGACTCCAGGTGGCCAGTTTTTGGGCCCCAGTGGTGGCAGCAGTATGCTGAGCATGCCTGTCCTTTGGCCCCAGGGTATACTGGCATAAGTGTTAGTAGGTCCAGGCAGGCCCATTCTTGGACTTCCAGGTGGCTTCCTAGGGTGCCAGCAGTAGCAGCAGTGGGCCAGGTGAGTGGGTCCTCAGACCCCTGGGCAGGAGGTATAGTGTGGGCAATGGTAGTAGCAGTGGTGGGACAATCCTCTGGCTCCCATGTGGTCTACACTAGTGTTGGACAGGCCAGTCCCCAGGTGGCACATGTGGGTGGGTGCCAGCAGGTTGGGTGGGCTTGTCCTCAGGCCCAGGTGTCAATAGTGGCGGATGGGGCAGGGTGATCCCCAGGTCTCTGGACAGTGTGGTCAGGGACTGAGGGTGGTGGAGCTGGGCTGAGTGGTCCTGTCCTTAGGCCCCTTGCTAGTATGTATGGACACTGGCCATGGTTGGCAGAGGAGGGGTGGTCTCAAGGCCCCTGACAGAATGGTTGGGGCTGAGGGCAGTAGCAGTTGCTCTGTGACCCTGCTGCTGAGGAGGGTGTGATTTCTTTTAGCAATAGCAATCATAAACAGGTGACTGGGGAGGGTGTGCTTTGGCCCCAGGTTGTGGCTGCAAGCAGGGTAGCTTGTCTTCAGTGCACTTTTAAATGTGTCATGGCCTTACTAGGGGTGGCAGGGTCATTGCCAATGGCTTTGCAGTTTGGCCCTGGAGACAGCAGCCAGCAGAGGTGCCAGCTGTGCATGGGGGATGTCACAGGAGCTCTATGGATGTGGCGATAGAGGGTCTGTTGGGCCCCAGGGCAGGGTGCTGTCTGGTGGGGGCTGGCTTCTCAAAATGTCCCCCTGCTGTAGCTGTTTATGACTCTGAGGATGTATGGGATGAAGTGTGAGCTCCCTCTCTGGAGCAGTGCTGTCACATGGTCTCCAGGCAGCTCCCTGTGTTAGTCCTAGGGCCTGTGTGGGTCGAGGGGCTCTCCCTTGGCTAGGGGTGCAGGAGTCTGTGACGGGAATGTGAACCGCCGGGGAGTCACTCACTCACCCTTGTCCCATGGTAGGGAAACTGGGGTCCCGGCGGATCCTGGCCGAGCAGGCTGCTTGCTTCCCTCTCCTTCCTTGCCTTAGGTCTTCCCTTTCACTCCTCTTTTGAATTCTAGTGTTCTCTCATCCTTAGGTGAGGTTTGACCTGTGATTATCTACTCGCTATTTTGGTTCTTCTTTGTAGAGGAAGTGAGTATGGGTGCCTCTCGCCAGCCACTTGAGTCCTCCCCCTCCAACTTTTTTCTTGCATTTTTAATACATTCACAGGTGATGATGAGGCCTTCTTGGCCTAGGAACACACTTCGTGAACAACTTTGTGACTAGATTTGGGGAGACCAGTTGGAAATCTTTTGCACTGATGCATGCAGGATATAATGTAGAACTACACGTTGACAACTGAGTTAAGAAGGAGGGTTGGCTTCCAAAGATTAGGAGGGTGTGTACTTGGCAGCTTGATACCATAGCAGAGTGTGCAGGTGAATGGGAGGGAGGAGTGTAGACCGATTTCTAGATTTCTAACTGTGATTGGTAGATGGGAAATTGAGGTACTGTTATCTCAACATGTGGAATAAAAGAGGAGAAGCTGGCTGGAGATTTTGGTTTGCAACTGATATAAGTTTGGTTTTGACATGTCCAGTAGAGATCTCTGTGGGCCATTTAAGTGGAGATAACTTTTAGGAAAGTAGGAGACTGCCAAGTTGAAGATGCAAGCATGTGTGTCTGTACAGGAGATACTATAGGTCATAAAGAGAAGAGACTAAGGTGCAGAGAACAGAACTGCAGGATATGCAGATATTTCAGCTGAAATCACAATGATTCACCTTCAAAAGGACTGAGAAGAACTGGTAGGAGCCCTGGGGTAGAGACTTTCTATAAGGTGTGATCAACATGTCAGTACTATAGGGAGGTCCAGTGATGTGTGAATTCAAGCATGCCCATTGCATTGTGGAACCAGAAGATGATAGGAAACCTTAGCAAAAGCAGTTTTATCAAGCAGCACGGGCCCAGATTGCATTGATCTGAGCTTAGAAATGGTTTTCAGGACAGAGTACACACCTTCTGCTTCTCTTATATTAAATTTCTGTTTTTCAGCTCTGAAGAGGGCAATGCTATTGACATAAATACTTTGCTGTACTAGTGGATTAATATTCAAGTTTTAACCTAGTTTTTTCTAGGTGAAATTTAATAAGATGTTGAAAGAGTAAATTTAGAATCAAAATGTTGTTTTTTCCTTTGAGAAAACAGTGCTTCTTGCGAGGTATTGTCCCGTACCACGGAGGCTTTCAGAAATGATCAGGGAGGTTTTTGTGGTTGGTCCTTCTGAAGGTGTTTTGTTTTATTCTCCACCCCCATCCCTGCTGGGGAACCAAGAACGCTGTTATTGCTGTTAGGAATATTGTTTTATTCTGTGACTTTGTGTGACAGCTGGGTATGATTTATTTTATTAGTTTCCTGATTGACCCAATTTAAACCAAAAAGGAAGACAAGGTCAACAAATGTGATAGCTGTTAAGGCAGCTGTCACTTCTGGTAATTTGACCATAACCATTTTTTTTTTCCCCTTTTCCTCCAGTGTTTTTCTAAGCAGATTTAAAACAAAACACTGAGAGTAAATAGAAATTGCTGCCCCTCACATGATCAGGAACCGGGATAAGAGATTCATCAGCAGGATTTCTTGGTGGTGCGTTATTATCTGGAAAACATGGTTAAAACACGCCTGTTCTGTAACAGTCTGCCCACTTCTGTTTTAGGAAACCTCGCCATGGGATTGTGTGGACTAAATTTTCAAAACTCACTGGGCATCCAGACTTGAGATTGACCTGATGCAGTCCTTTCAATTCGATGCTTGTAATTCTCTATTAACTATTTGGAAAGTTCTTCTCAAAATGTAGGTCAAATATAGAATTACAGGACTGCCAGTAAAATAGCTTTCTAAATGACCCCAATACAAGCATATTTTCTATTTTGTGGTATTAATACAACTGATCTGATCTAACAGATTCTCTGTGTGTACTTTCATTTTGCCCTTCAATCGTTGACCTGTGTTTTAAGGATCCACGTTAAAAAAGAAACACTTCCCATTTTGGAGGCTGCAAATGGTCACATGTGATTGTTATTTTACAGAGACCGGACTTATTTCCTACACTATTAGAAACTTGTTGATAGATCATGTTCTTAAAAGACTGGTAAAGA
>RJWJ010016519.1:0-34286 GCA_004363605.1 Indri indri
TGTCCGCTGTTTCCAACATCTGTGTCATGTTTGGATCTCTTATTGATTATTTTCTTCTGCTCATTATAGATTGCATTTTCAAGTTTGTTTGCACAATGAGGAATTTTTTATTTGTTTTTGTTTCAGAATATTATGGAGGTACAAATGTTTAGGTTACATATATTTCCTTTTTATTCCCAGATTTTTTTAAAACTTGCTGGGTGTTGAATAATTTTGTGTTTCTATAACCACCATTGAACTTTGCTCTAGTAAGCGGTGAGTTGCTTAGAAAGAATCAGATCATTCTGAGGCTTCCTTTTAAGCTTTTTTATCCAGGACCAGTGCAGTCTATAATCTAGAGCTAAATTTTGTCCCACTACTGAGGAAACGTCCTTCTGAATACTCTATGTATACCTGGTCCATTTTGTTTGGAGGAGGATGTCTGCTGTAGAGCATTTCAATAAATATTTATCCAAACTGCTTAAAAGCCTGTTTGCATTAACCTATTTGTAATGTGTAGTTATCATTCACATCATTTCATATGGATGCATTAAGTTGGCTTATTTTTATATTCTTGCCATTTTGTGATTTTTATATTATTTTGTTTAGTCTGTAGGCTTTGTGCACTATGTGAATTTCTTAGATAGCCAATATTCACACACATTTAGTAAGATCTTATGGTTTGAGCACTAATGCAAAAAAACTACACTGGGTGCTTTTAACTGCTTTGAACTTCGCTTCTTAAGATTTTTTTCTGTGGTTCTCAGCTTTTTTGTCACCAACAAAGCTGAGGGATACTTCAACCTCTATGAATAATATCAGCTTACTACGACAGTTATTTTCAAGTTCTTATGTCTGTGGGATAAAGTTGGAGTAGGAATAAAAGTAGAGAGAAGACGTATGTATCAGAATGGGAGAGCATATTGTTTGAAAGAATCCTCAGGTGATGCAGACACAGACCCCGTCATTTTAAGAATTGCTAGTGTTATCATAAAATCTTAATGTATCAAAAATAAATCATTAAAAGTTATCAGGTTCACAGTGACATCTGGGTAGTATCCTTTCTAATTTCTTACTAAAATACCTATGAAGACAGAAAGGGTAAAACATCACAATAAAAATTATGCCTGATAGAATCTAGACCAAATTGTAAGAAAGATATGTGACCATTGATTTAAACTCACCTGGGCCCCTTTGTTTAATAAAATAATGCCAGCTTTAAATATAACGGAACACCTTCCTATTGTACCCTCTGTCTGTTGCCTGGCTCAAAGTTCCCAAGCCAGTAGGATTCTATCAGTAGGATAGAACAGATCCAGATCGGTCTCCTTTTCTAGTATTCAGTTGGAATCAAGGTGGGATTTCTGGAGGATCCATGGGCCTCTGCTCAGACATCACCCCAGCAGAGGCCTCTGGGCCACTCTGGGTGTGGTCTCTACCTAACACAGTGCTCCCAAGTGCTTGTCTGCATCTCCCACCACCCAGGGAAGGTCGGGAGAGTTGGGCAGTGGACAGAGTGATGTTTTCCAGGCCTCCTCCCTTAGGCCCTACTGCCCTTCCCCTTGCTATTATTTTTCAGACAAAGCCTACAAATCTTGCGGAAAAAAGTAGTCAGATGATGGGAATGGGAGAGACTGGGAATGGTATGGTATATTCTGGGAGGTATAACCCCCAGAGTAAAACATACAGCAGTGAACTCTTGATTGTAAATTTTATGTATTCTATCAGAGAAGGATCCCAGCAACAGTAAAAGAAGAGCCAGAAATAGTATGCATGGAGTGACACCGTCATACCTCTGTATGCAGATGGTCAAAGGCTGATCTATTTGTCCCGATTGTTGACAAATACTGAGTCTGAGAAATATCACTTTTGTCAGAGGGTGAGAAATAAACAGAAAACTACTGGTTAACCTCTTTTTTTAATTTCAAAATATTAAGGGGGTCCAAATGTTTTAGGTTACATGGATTGCTTTTGCTATGCTTCAGTCAGGGTTTAAGTGTGCCCATCACCAAAATAGTGTTCATTATGCCCATTAGGTAGGTTTTTGCCCCCCCCCCACCTCCCTTCTTCCCCCTGGTCGATTTCCACTGAGTTTTACTTCCCTCTGTACACATGTGTGCTCATCAGTTAGTTTCAATTTAATAGCAAGTACATGTGATGTTTGTCCATTCTTGAGATACTTCACTTAGGTGAATGGTCTCCAGTTCCACCCAGATTGTTGCAAAAGTTATTAATTCGTCTTTCTTTATGGCTGAATTGCACTTCATGGTATACATATACCACATTTTGTTAATCCACTTATGAACTGATGAACAATTGGGTTGATTGCACATCATTGCAATTGTGAATTGTGCTGCAATAAACATTCAAGTGCAGGTGTCTTTTTGATCAAAAGTCTTCTTTTCCTTTAGGTAGGTACCCAATAATGGGATTGCTGGATTGAATGGTAGGTACACTTTTAGTTCTTTGACAAATCTCCATACTGTTTTCCATAGAGGTTGTGCTAATTTGCAGTCCCACCAGCAGTGTATAAGTGTTCCTTTCTGCATTCATAACAGCATCTATTGTTTTTGGACTTTTTAATAAAGCCATTCTAACTGGGGTAAGGTGATATCTCATTGTGGTTTTAATTTCCATTTCTCTGATGATTAGTGACATTGAGCATTTTTTCATATGTTTATTGGGCATTTGTCTTGCTTCTTTTGAGAAGCTTCTGTTCATATCATTTGCCCACTTTTTAATAGGATTGTTTTTTCCTTGCTAATTTGCTTGAATTCTTTGTAAATTTAGATATTAGCCTTTTAGCATATATATAACTTGCAAATATTTTCTTCCATTCTGTAGGTTGTCTATTTGCTCTTTCGGATGTTTACTTAGCTATGCAGAAGGCTTTTCGTTTAATCGAACCCTATTTATTTATTTTTGTCATTGCCTAACCTCTTAATAATATTCTGATCCCTGTTGTGAAAGGAGATTCAGAAGAAAAGAATGCCTCCAAAATCTATTTCAAGACTTAAAGACATTTCAGGAAGCCATTTGGTGTTTTCAGGAGAACACAGAAAGACATGGTGTGTTTAAAAAAAAAGGATGTGTCATAAAAACGATAAGGCTGAGATGACAAGACAACTGAATTAGATACAAAGAAAGATGAGAAATGAACACAAGAAGTCTTTTTATCTGTGTGATGAACTATTTTGGAAAAATTTTCTAACATCAATTCATCCTTGTGTTCTTCAAATCAATCCTACTTGTCCATAATGTGCTATTCTTTTCTTATGCAATATTTTTGTAATAACATTGTGAGTGTTTTAATGGGGTTTTTGCAATTAAGTTCTTTTCATTTGATTAGACTTTGTTTTCCTTTTTAAGCAAGTTTTCAGGTTTTGATATTAGAGTTGTGCAAGATTTCTAAAACAATTGTGAATGTTTTCCAGTTTCTCCATACTTTAAGACAATTTAAGTAATATGGATATTGTTCCTTGAAGCTTTACAATCAGAACCTCATGATTTTTTGTTTGGAGACAGTGGAAGAGGGGATATTTATTTGCCATTTTGTTCAATTCTGCCTATAATTTTTTTGGTTAGTTATGTTTTAAATATTGCTTTGTGTTAATTTGGGGTAGACTCTTTCCAGAAAATCACTCGTTTAATCAAATTAAATAAACTTTCAGTACAGAGCTATGAAAACTATTTTCTTATAATTTGAAAATTTAATACAATCTGTAGTTATTTCCTCTTTTCTATTCAAAGTATTATGCATTATTATTTCTCTCTTTTTTTGTACTACTAGAAGTTTGTTCAGTTGACCTTTTCACAACCTTACTTCTTAGGTTTATTTATTAATTCTATTTATAATTTTTTTCTAATTCATTTATATGTAGTTTTATCTTTATGAATCCCTTCATTATATTCTTTTTAAAATCTTCTTGTAAACACTGAAGGCCAAGATTTTTTATTTTCCTCTTTCTTTTAAGTAGCTAAGCTTTAAAGGCTGTGAATATTCCTCTTTGGCAGCATCTTATAAGCAAGCTTGTCATTTTCATTAATTTCTATGAATTCTGTAATAAAAATTTTGATTTCCCTTTTGGTCCAACAGTTATTTCAATTATTTAAGAGAATTTTTAAATTTAATTTTAACTTTTAGTCTGTTGTTGTGATTAAATTTTGGTAGTCACACAAATGCATCCTATATGGATTCTATCTTTTTATATTATTGGAGTTTTCTTTTTATTAATAAATTTCATTGTATATATTTGAGATTCACAACATAATGTTATAGAACACAGGTAGTAATAAAATGGTTACAATAGTGAAGCAAATTAACATATGTATAATCTAACATAGTTACTTTTTGGGGGACAAAAGCAACTAAAATTTACTTATTTAACAAAAATCCTGATACAATATAATTTTATTAACTATAGTCCTCATGTTGTGCATGAGATCTCTAGACTTGTTTATCCTACATACCTGCTACTTTGTATCTTTGACCTGTGTCTCCCAATTTTATTGGGGTTTTCTTTGAAGACAAAATTCATCTTAGCTGTCTCTCTCTTGCCCCACCCTACCTTCTTTATCACATTATCCTATTTAACTTCTTTTACAAAACTGATCAATTTCTGAAATTATCATTCTTCTATATTTGTTTGTATGCATGTCTTTAATCTTATTTTATTATAAAATGGCCTTGTTCTTGCTCATCACTATGTCCCAATGGCTGGAGAGTGCCCACAGTAAGTATACATTGGTGAAATGAATGTGAACAATATTGTTTAAATTCTGTAGACAATTTAAATTAATGCAAATTTCCTATTCATTGAGTATGTGTTGTTTTTAATCTATACGTATAATTTGCAAGACCTATGAAATCATTAAAGGAAGGAAGGTGGGCAAAACAAGAGGATAGTCTCTGAAGGTGCGATCTGGCAATCAAAAGTGCATCTGGTTTACTTAGTTTTAAATCTTTAATTCTCTCTTGTAGACACAATATCAATAATGTACCTAGAGTTCTAACTTCTCCAGTTGAAAGAAAAAATGGTTGATAGCTTCAATTACTAGCCATAGAGATGAATTCGTATTTATTACACTATAAACTTAGGCACCAGAAGGAACAACAGTATCATGGAATCACACACTACTTAGTCATGTTCAACATCCAATATCACATTATCTATTGCAATCTCCTGCTATGGCAGGCGTCTTTGGCTAATTTGATTTCAGTCTGTCACACAGAACAAATTCTAACCTTTATCTTGTACCTCCCACCAAAGCTAACTCAGCTTCAAATGTAATAATAATGTGGAGAAAAGTCTTAATTTATTCTGAGTCAGAATACCATAACTCTGGAGAGCAAGGCTCTGGTACCCAAATATTAAGCAATTAATTTCAAACATTTTTCCACATCCTCCCTTCAAGTTCAAAATCAGTTCAATAGCTTGAGGCTTTCATAACTTTCCTGGAAAAATAAATGGCTACCTTTGTAGTAATGAGAAAAATACTGACAGTTGCTGAGAATTTAGGAAGTTCCAGGTACTATTCTCAGTGCTACACATGAAATAATTTAGTTAATCTGCACAACAACTCCATGGAATTAGCCCCATTTGATGTAAAGAAAACTGTGGAACAGAGATGCCAAATAACTTGTCAAAAGTTGGAGTAACTGGCAGATACAAGGTTCAAACCCAAGAGCCTGGCTTTAGATCCCTGCTTTTAGCCATTACACACATTGTCTTTTAACTCCTCAGTTAAATTATTGTCAGTGTAGTCATGATAAAAGCAAGCTCTGAAAAGAGAAAAATATTTAATACAAATAAATTTCCTATTCCTCTGATCTTGATAGAAAAGCAGAGAGGGGTAAACAAAGGGTAGGGAAGGAGAAAAGAAGGCCTCTTTTTGTTTGTTTGTTTGTTTGTTTGTTTCGAGACAGAGTCTCACTCTGTTGGCTAGGCTAGAGTGCTGTGGTGTCAGCCTTGCTCACAGCGACCTCAAACTCCTGGGCTCAAGCTACCCTCATGCCTCAGCCTCCTGAGTAGCTGGGACTACAGGCACTTGCCACCAGACCCAGCTAATTATTTTTGTTTGCTTGTTTCTATTTTTAGTTGCCTGGCCAACATTTTTTTCTATTTTTTAGTTTGATCAGGTTGGCCTCAAACTCCTGAGCTCAAAGCGGCCTCCCAGAGTGCTAGGATTAGAGGCATGAGCCCCCACCCCAAGCCCAACAAGGCATCTTTGTAACTTCTCTTGGTTGGACAATTTTCATAAGAGTTCTTGCTAGTAACCTTAGGTTTGTATTGAATAATAGTTTTTTTCAAAACCTCTTCAACGTAACAAGATTCACTCAACTATGTAAGGTAAGAAAAGAAGTTATGAAGACGTTATAAGCCCTATTTTACAGGTACATAATGTATCTATATAAATATGTGGACAGAGATATAGGAACCCAAGATCCCAAATCCATGTTCTGTCTTTAACCAAGAATCCCTCCATAAAACATATCTCAGTGCTCTCTAGTCACAAAAAAAAAAAAAAAAAAAAACAAGGAAAGGGGGATAAATGCTTTGCTTATTATATGGGGCTTTGATTTCAAATGGTAATTTAGTCCCCTCATCTATTAGTTGGACCACAAAGGGAACTACTTTTGCCATAGCTGGAGGTAGACCCACTGCTAGAAACTAAACCAGGCTAAACAGCCTCTTTCACTCCTTTACCCCTAAATTCACACTCAAATCCTAGCTGTTACCATTTGATGGCAAAGTTTATTTAGGACTTCCTGTTTATTGTTTGTTACTATTGCTCTTATATATCTACCTGGACAAATGAAATGGTAAGAACCATCCCTCAAGGCTTTATTTATATCTCTTTGACAACAGAAAATATAAATCTCTTCTGTTGTCCAAAAGCTTCCAAAATGTGTCAGAATAGAAAAATTCAATTAAGTTCATCCCCAAGGTTGCTCTATTGAGAATTCATGTCATATTCTGCTTCCCTGCTAGAATCAGGCTCAGTTAAGTTGCCCAACTAAGTTTAGCAGACAAGGTGAACCAGATGACAGAATGTCTCTAACAACATGTCACTTGCAAAGCAAAATGCCCAAGACTTTATTGTTCACTGTAAAATTTAACTATGTAAGCTCTTTTCTCTGATTAAGCTGATTTTTGTTTATACAGAGGATAAAATCTAAGTGTGGATTTCGTTTTTCTATAATGTCAAAGTATCCAGGAGAAACACTTAATTACCTCCAATGAACTCCGGATATATGGATATCTCAGTAACAAAAAATAACATTTTTTCACATGATGACTTTTGCAAACAGTCTGCACAACCTGTCCAATTAGGCGCTATTATCTTTATTTTACAAATAAAAAAACTGAGAATCAGAGAGTTCCAACTACTTGCAAGGCCTCAGAGCTAATTTAACCTCACCCCAAAATCTTTTTTCTTTCCCTTTCATTATACAACCTCATTTACTGAAAATTATTTCTGCTCCCTTCTCCCCTATTGATTCAATGAATGGGAAAGCATATTCCCAATTACAGCTTTTGTAAATGGAGGAAGACTGTCCCTTCACCCTTGAGGCATCAACTAGAAACACTCTAGGAAACAACAGAAAACTGGGTTTAGCTATTTTCAAAGCAAACATAAAAACTGTAATAATATTCTAAATTTGGAAAATGCCCAATATCAGGATTTATATACTTTATTTAAATTAGTTATATTTAATTTGTGATGATTTTAGATAATTCTGTATCAGTATTCTAAGGTTTCCTAATTTATTAAGACTAGTTTTATGAAAACTAGTTTGATATTATAAAGTTAATTCATTTTTTTTAAAGTCAGTTCAAATGAATGAAGAAACTCATCACGAGTTACTATTTGCTCCTGACTCATTTTCATAACTCATTTTTCATGTTATGTAGGGCCTTTCCATGAAATATCTAACCCTACATATTTTCTAGGGCTCAGGTATTTTTTTCAGTGACACTTGGCTGTTGAAAGTTGACTTCCAGTCTCGATACATTATCAGTCTTCCAACTTAGAGGAGACCACTATGACTCCGGATTTATTTTCTGTGTCAAACCTTAATGACTTTATGTTGGTGGTTTTCTCCTTTCAATAACAGAGAAAGCATTGCTATTAGACCCAGTTTCACATATTTCCTCACTCATCATCTAACACTTCTGAGAAATCTCCTTAGAAGTCAAAGTGAAGTTTAATTAATTCTGAATCCTGATCTTTTTATGATATTCTAGGATGTAACTTCTTTGCTCATATCATGGTCATGGAGTCTGCTTTAGCTTGAATATGAACATATCAGTTTAATATTTAAAGATATATTTAAAAGGTGATTTTATATGCATCAAGATAATTTTAATGCATTCTATTTTTTAATTAGAAAATGTTATTAAATTAATTATACATTTGGAAAATGATATTCAATGAAGTATGCTGGTAATTGTGGAAGGGACTTCTGAGGGGAGAAATGAGATTTCAATAAATCACACAAATTTAGGTAGAGTGTTTTAAAGAACCTAAGCACTATTAATGTAATTGAAAGTCTCAAAATTAAAATTATGAGTAATATGTTCAGTGGAGAAAAAAATTATTAGGGACATTCCTATAAGTAGAAATGAAACTATGAAGCACCACCTATGTTAGTGACTCAGATGACTATGAAGAACTTTGATTCATCCTAAAGAAAATTCAAGGTTTATTAAACATATGATTTGTCAATTTTACTACATAAGAGGTGGTTACTCTAAAAATGAGCAATCAGAAAGAACAAAAGAGATTGTATGAATTTGAAATAATATTTCTGAAATAAAAGAAAATTAAGGACTAAATAAATAAAATATCCATGCAAGGTAATTTTAATGCATTCTAAAGCTCTGTTTGTTCATTCCAATTTTAGCCACAAAAAGTAGAGAAATTCCAACCTGTTTATGGTTAGATTTATTTAAAATATAGTATAATTTAATGTCTATGGTAACTAAGAATATAAAATTGTAATAAAAGAATTAAAACAGCTATATTCAGACATATTATTCCAATATAACGAATCATTAAAATTTATCAGCTCTGAAGAAGATCTCTCAGTAATTATCAAAGAAAAAGACAAAATTAAGCTCCCCAGCTTTAAAGTGGGAGGAAAATATTGTTCCTGGAAATTGTCCATTTTCTTCCTGCTGTTCAATTATAATATTTCTATACCTGCTTTTACTTTTCTTTTCTTACACTATTTATACATTTTCCTCACATAAATTATCTTCTTTCCTAGTTAGTTCTTAATCTTCCCTAATCTCTATGTTTGGAAAAGGTGGACTTCAAGCTTGATTAGTAATTCCAGGTGGAAATTTTCTTGTTATGTTACTTACAGACACATGCTGGGGTGTTATGTTTAAAGACAGATGGCAAAAATCATATGAGCACACCATGTGGCTCGTTCTGACTCCATCGGTTTTCAGCTGAGGAGGCTAGCTCAAGCATCTGCAATCACTGGTAGAGAAGAAAATAAAAATGGAGAAAACTAGAAATTTCCACTCATTGAAGATGTGGTTTTATTTTGCTCTGATGCCAAAATATATTGAATTTGAAAGTTCTTCAGATGGTTGTGGTATAAAGCACTCCTACAGAAGATTGACTATTTTCTAGATATTGATAGCTATTTCTTCAGAATAGGAATTTGAACTGGGAGCCATGAATTTATACAGCCATCTTAACATTTTATAGTGCCAGCCAATAGAGCTACCCACAACATAGGATTCTTCATAGCTTGACTCTCAAAGTGATAGGTTTAAAACTAATAATATCACCAGCAGACTTTCCTTTCTAAGTGTCCTCACCTCCATCTTAAAAATTTTCTACTTCCATTAGATGTACATTTTTGCCCCTAAAAACATCGTGCCTTTCAAGAATCAGAGAATCTCATCCAAGAAAACAAACTCTCCCCCGTTTCTGAGACTTACCACATTTCACTTCATCCTTAGGAATTCTTTTCCATCTGTTAGGTCCTAACTATAAGCAAGGCCTCGCCCATGAAGCCCCTTGCTCCATCCAGTTCCCAGACTCTTCCCAAAGGCACATATGTCCCAGGAAACACTTACTCCAGCTGTGACTCAGGTGACCCTGACTCCTCCAGCTCAGTGTGAAAGAAGACATGTATACCATACCACACAAATAGAAAGCCATCTGATAGTAACACACCAAGTTTATACACTGACAGATAAACATACATTTACACAGACATGCACACACACATGCTCAATCTCTCTCAATATTGATGAAGGAAAGTAATTACCCTGGGAGAATGGAAGAATAAGGTATGAGAAACAAATGCTAGATGACAGTTAAAGTGATAAAATGAAAAAAAAAAAAGCCAAACTGTGGAGAGAGGTTATGAGAGGTTATGAGTAAGGAAGTCAAAAAGTGGAAGAGATGGAGAATTGAGGAAATGAGAGAAACAGGAATAGAGAAGAACCTGAGTAGCAGGAACATACATGTTGATAGTTAGCAAGGTTATCAGAATATACTCATAACCAGTAAGTAATGTTACTTTCAGTCGTAACTGATGCCTTGTTCTTAGCCTTTTACCCTCTGCTGATATAATGCCATGAACCAGCTCCATGACCTCAGACAAAGCTCCCAACTAAATGTTACCAAGAACTGTCTTGGAATACTTGGAGCCTGGGTGCTTAGGGAACATGAGACACACCCAGATTCAAACAAACCTTTCTCTGAACTCTCTCTTTTATATCTCTTTTGTCTTCTCTAGTCAAAAGCATCTTCTCTGCCGCTAATTCATTCTGTACCTAGTGTGTGCTGCACTGGTTTTAAATTTCATCTTTAACATAGGTGAAAGGTTTCGTTATCTTAGAACTTTATAAAGACAACTAAAGAAATAATTGACAATAACTGAGCCGATACCAGAGAACAAAACCTTTAAAAAAAATAATAACTTTAAACATTGTGGCAGACACATCCTAAGATAACCTCCAGCAAGTCTCCTAAGGATGTGTGGTCCCCTCTGTAATTACATAATCTCCTCCTCTTGAGTGGAGGCAGAACCTGAGACTTCTTACCAAGAGAATGTAGTACAGGTGATGAGATGTCATTCCCTTGACTAGATTACATATTATGACAAAGATGACGGAATGTCACTCCCATGATGACTCCACCTTCGCCAACTGAGTCAAGTCTCCAGGTGAGAACACAGCCCCAGCCAACACATTGATTTCAGCCTCATTACATCCTGAATGAAGGATCCAGCTAACCTATGCCCTGAGTCCTAACACAGGGAAATATGACATAATAATGTATTATTTTAATCTGCTAAATTTGTGGTAATTTATTATATACCAATAGAAAGCTAAAATAAACATATATGCACAAAAACCCATTTCGAGTTGTTTCATAACAACCATTGTAAACAAGAAGCTCTCTTAATTTTAAAGGTGTCACTTCATATCATATAAAGCACATTTTTTAAAATGCCCAAATCAGACATTAAGAATATTTTTGTTATAAAATTTTTAAAGAGGATTTTCTTAATTTCATTTATTTGAGAATAAAATATTTCATATTTTCCTTATTTATTGCTATCTTAATATATAACAGTTAAGCTATAAACAAGCAGTATGATGTTATGCTTTGTGGATATTTTGTTAAATATTCATTATTTTTGGTTTTGCAGTTTTCTTTTCATATTGTAGAGCTAATATATCATTTTTCAGGTTACACATATATTTGTAGATCTTTTGAAAGTTTATAGCCCTAGGAGTCATGCCTGTATCACATAATGGAGAAATCAGCCCTGCATAAAAACAAATTATAAAAAATAAAAGACAAAGCTGAAAAATTCACTTCCAATTCTACTTCAATAAGGGTTTGATGAAACTTTAAGCAAAGTTTGGCTGTGAAAAAAAAAAATCACTGCTGGTTCTCTTCTTATCCTCTTTTTCTTTCATAGTCTGATTTGGTATTCTCAGCAGATCATCTTTTGTGTTCCTGATCCTTATTTCAGGTCGGTTGGCACTGGAATGATAGCACAGTTGCAAAAAGCTTTCAATCTCTCTGAATATATTGTTCAAAATGATCACTCTAAGTAGAATTTTTATGAATTATTTGCTTATGGTTCCAGACATTCCTGTTCCTATTAGTTACTTCACAGATATGTTCAAAAGGTGAAGTGACAGAGATCTTGTCTCCTTCAATTCTCTGAAAAGTGACTGCCTCAGTTACCAATTTTCCAGGAAATGACTTCTCTAACTGGGCTGCATCTTTCAGGCTTTCTGAATGCTGCTTCTCTCTTGTAAGAAGATCTTGATCTTGTTCAAGCACCCCACTCTCAGGATACCCAGTCCCTTCAATATGAACCTATTTCAGAAGTTATTAACTCCACAATGTTTTCCTTGCTGTGATAGCAAACACCATCTTCCCACTAACCCAGCCCGGATTTTATTATTAATGTTTTTTTTTGTTTTGTTTTGTTTTTTGTCAACTCTGTGTGACCTACACTTCCTCAATCTTTTTTTTTTTTTTTTTTTTTTTTGGTCTAAACCATGTCTATGAAACTAGGGGAAGAAAGGGAGACTCCTTAAGGGCAGTCACCATGTACCAAAAGGAACAAAGGACTAAACAAAGCCTTCCCACTTAAACAAGTCTAAACGGAAAGATATCGCAATGAATGATAGCATTTGAAGATCACAAAGAGAGAGTAGCAAAGGCATTTAGAGTGTAACTTGAAAGAATAAAACATGGTAGAAGATTGCTAGAAAGTGCTAGGAAGTATGCGCTACATTCTAAAAAAGGATTCCTGGATGTGTGTCCCCGTATGACATTAAGAGGCATGCATTTCCCCTGGGTATTACACCAAGTCACATATGGAGGCAGACCTTGAAATCATTCTTGGCAGTAAAGGCAAGATGTGGCAAAACACTTGCTCTATCAGATTTTCAAGAAAAGATATGAATAATAGACTCTTAAAACATCTATTTTTAATTGTATATCCTCTTGGTAAAGATGATATATTGCACCACATCAAAAACCTTTGATAATAATTCTATAATGACAACAATAACAGCATCTGTTACATTATGTTAGTTAGTATTAAAAGGCAATAAGTATAATGTAATGACTAATCAGCATGAATTTTGGATTCTTACAGATTTACTTTGGAATTCAGTCCCCTCCATTTACTAAAGGACAACCAGCAGACAAGTCGATTAATCCATCTCTCTGTGTCTCAGTGTCTTCATTTGTGAACTACAGGAAATAGCACTGTTTGGGTGAAAAATAAATAAGGTAAGAGACAGTGCTTGTCACAGGTCCTACACATAATAAGTGTTCGATATATGCTAGCCATTGTTGTCTACCTCAAATATCTTATAGAAGAAATTATTTTTATATTTAGATACAGCATCACCACATTCCAAAAATCATGTTGTTTTCAAAATACATGCAGCATATGAGGAAAGAAAAGTGAGGAAATTGTGAAGAAAAGGAAAATATAGGCAAAAATCATAAGTTGAAGACAGTGGTGAGGTTAGCATAAAGTCATGTATAGCGTATATGACTTTATAAAGCATATATATAGCATACGGCATATAGTCATATATACTTTACTAATATAAACCATGGATTTAACTCAGAGCTTCCCATAAGCCAGTGTAAAGAGGAAAACACAACCAGTTTTATGTCTTAAAAATAAATATAGAAAGCTTTTGTTGAAAAGAAATATAGATATGCTGAGATAACACCAGAGGCCCAACTCAAGATCTGACAAGACGGCTTGGCTGCCCTGCGGGAACATCAGGGAAACTCAGCGTTTGCTGGCAGAATCAGTTCCTGGCATTAAAGCAGACCAGATGCCAGCTACGCCCATTATTTTCATGTGGACATTTTTGGCCCCCAGAGTTCCCCCTTTGAGAGAGGGACTTTTAAACTTGAAATATTCCTTCTGGAAAAATATCCCATTGCAGCTCCTAAAGTACATTTCATGACCAAAATTTATCATCTTAATGTAGACAAGTTGGGAAGACTATGTTTAGGTATTTTGAAAGATAAATGGTCCCCAGCACTGCAGGTCCACACAGTTCCGCTATCAATCCAGCCTTCGTTAGGTGTTTCTAATTCAGATGATCCATTAGCAAATGATGTAGCAGAGCAGTGGGAGACCAACAAAGCCCAAGCCACAGAAACAGCTACAGCATGGACTAGGGGACTACATGCCCTGCATAACATTTAAATCGATCTGATCAAGTGTGCGTCACTTTTCCTGTTCTGCCAAGACTTCTTCCTCTTTTTTTTTTTTTCGCATTTAATGGGCAGTCTTAGGAACATTACAGAATAAAAACTCAGACATCTTCAGTCCTTTGGTGATTAAATGCACATTAGCAAATCTATGTCTTATCCTAATTCTCTGTTGTAAAGCAAGAGCAGAGAGTAGAAGTATCGCCTTGATTATTATGAAATGTTTAAAAGCATTTTTAAATGCTTTTATTCATTTTCCCCATCATAGTTTAAGTATAAAGCACTGTGAACGAAGATACTTGTCAGGGTTAGCGGCAGGGGTGTGGGTGTTTTTCTTTATTTTATTCTATTCTATTTTAAGGGGGGAAGTAGTTTTATTTTAATTTTATGGGCTCCTTTCCCCCTTTTTGTGGTGATCTAATTGCATTGGCTAAAAGCAGCTAACCAGTTCTTTAGACTATACTCTCTAGCCAAGTTTAACTTTATTGAGATGCTGTAGATGGACAAGCTTGGTTGTTTGAACCAAAATGGGAACATTAGACAAACATCACAGCCCTCACTAATAACATTGTGACTTTGCTGCTGAGTGTAGATTCCCCCTTTCAAAAAAAAGGTTTTGACCATTTTGTATGGCTTGTCTGGAAACTTCTCTAAATCTTATGTTTTAGTAAACTATTTTTTGGTATTCTAAATATTAAATAAATAAATAAAAGAAATCTAAGTATTCTGAGAAAAATGTGCCATGTCTCTAGGTACTCATAAAAAGGACACTGTTAGAGGTACAATTTCCACAATTACTTTTCTATAGTAAAGCAAACAGAAAAGTGTTTTAATTTTCTTATAATGTCCCTCAAATTTGGCTAATAGAATAATACCAAAATGCAGTTCAGTAAAAGCATTTTAAAACAAGTGCCATTTGGGTATACAATTCTCTGGTGAAAAATAGTACACTGATAAATAAATCTCAGTAATAACCAACTTTGTTTAACACTTTAAATCCAAGATTATTTTTCATTTCAATGGCTAAGTCAAGCAAATGTATTCATCCTTGTTTTACAGATGAGGAAACCGTCTCGAAAAGGCTCAATGATTTGCCCAAAGTTATGTAAGAGAGAATTAGCAGAGCAGAGTCTTGAACTCCATCTTTTGTTTCTTAATTCCATGCCTTTTTCACAACCCTGCTATTGAAAGGACTGACCACTGGAAAAGCACAGAAAGAACTCCAGCCTCTATCACTGTCAGGGATAGAAACTATTCCCTAACAGTCTTATCTTGATATACAAAAATCAGATTTGGGCCGGGCGCGGTGGCTCACGCCTGTAATCCTAGCACTCTGGGAGGCCGAGGCAGGCGGATTGTTTGAGCTCAGGAGTTCAAAACCAGCCTGAGCAAGAGCGAGACCCTGTCTCTACTGAAAATAGAAAGAAATTAATCAGACAACTGAAAATATATAGAAAAATTAGCTGGGCATGGTGGCGCGTGCCTGTAGTCCCAGCTCCTCGGGAGGCTGAGGCAGAAGGGTGGCTTGAGCCCAGGAGTTTGAGGTTGCTGTGAGCTAGGCTGATGCCATGGCACTCACTCTAGCCCGGGCAAAAGAGTGAGACTCTGTCTCAAAAAAAAAAAAAAAAAAAAAAAATTAGATTTGAAAATCTTGACGGAGAAGAATCGTTTCCATGATACCTAAAAACTTAGGGAACTTCCCAAAGGTAATTCTTAAAATGGAGGTCACCTATAAAGCTATAAGAAAATAATAACAATATTTTTTTCATGGCACTTATATATCTCAAAAGATTTGCATATGATAGTTGGTAGTTCCCTAGAGATGTCTGCCCCTGCAAAACAAAGCAATTTGTTTACATTAAATGAGTTGCTAATCAAGTACTCTCTTTCCAGAGAATTGCAGATAAACAACAGAAGCTTAAATCTGACAGCGGATACTCTTAAACAAGATCACAGAATAACTTTAATTGGTAGCCTTTTACAAATACATCCACATGGCATAGAAATTACTCACACATTGAAAGAAAATAGTAGGTAACAGCTCACCAATTTGCAAGCTGGTATTTTATGTACATCAAAGAAGTGGCAAAAGTGGCAAAGACTAAACATTTTAAAAAGAAAGATTGAGATTCAGACCTCAAAAAGGATAAAAGATCCCATTTGCAGTTTGAAAATCATATATTTTTAAATGCAACCCACAGTGAAGTGCAAAAGTTAGTTTTAGGGAAACATTTGCTAAGTTCTTAAATTTTGGAATATTCTGGTTTCTACAAGATGCAAATATTTAGCCTGTCAATAATTAAGTTTCTGTGTTTACTGTAGGCAGTTGGTATAGGGATAAGAGGTGGTGGTGTGAAATTCAACAGTTAGTAAAACTGAGCAGCTCAGAATGAAAATGGGCTTTTTAAATGTTATTATCTAATACAGTTCTGAATATGGCAATGATCTAAGGATTATTAATATGGAAAACATCTCATTTGAGTCTAACATTTTGATCCTAGCACCTCATCTTCTACCAAGAAAATAACATAATCAGATTGAGAGAATACATGCAGAGCAGAAATTAGCCCATTTTAACTAATGCTTTCTGGAAATGGTGCACAGTGTACAAAAGGGACTTTCATTATCTGGGTGATTTTCACCTGATGACAGGAACCTGACTTCACTGATTACTGCAGGCTTCCATCTGGTGGCAAAGTGTGGTCTTTGTTCATCTCATGCAGGCTGAGCTCTTATGCCAGAGTCTGTTGGGGAACTGTCTTGAAAATAGTCAATGTGCCAAAACCACAACCTCTAAGACAAGACAAGGTAAATAATTTCTTTGTGGTAAGTCAAAACACCAAGCAGTACCCAAAAAAATAACATTTTTTATTATTTAATTTTCAAATAAGAAAACAGACCTGCTACTAAAATTGCACTTTGGGTTATTATTTTGTTATTCAGACTGTAAGCTCAAGTTTTTAAAGGGATATGCTGAGTTTCTACTTCAACAACACTTAGCAAAATACACACTCATTGTATAGCAATCACTCATGATAATACACCCTGAAGTACCAGACCTCCCCATGGTCCTATATTTAACATGAGACATATGGGATATCATTTGTTTCCTTTGCCTGTTACCTTATTTTGCTCTGTTCCTTTTTCAGCTACGAACATAGTTATGTAATTAACAAAGAGTAAATCTATGGAAAATTTAATATTTTATCTAAATGCTCAAGAAGCTGATTCTAATGGTGATGGAAAAGCTTATAGAATCACACTTGGTTCATTTTTTACTCACGAATCATTTTGGTTACCAAATCTTGCTTTGACATATGGTACAACTTCTTGGTCTAAATGCAGACTGTGATCCTATGACAACCTGAGAACAAATCCTTTTTCTTCTCCTACCATTGAGATAGGTACTGAGCACTTCGTACATGGCAGTGTCATCGTTCCCATGGCCCCGGACTAGAATAATGACTTAAGATTGGATGACATTTTTTAGATTATTGCTTCACAAATTTGACAAGTATGGCTTTTAAATTGATTCTCTTTTTTCATGTGTGTGTGTGTGTTCATTTTATTTTGGCTCTGCACGCATGTATAGACCATTCACCATACCCCAAGTACTTGTTTTCCTGGGGAAACACAGTTTTTGTCCTTGAAGTGCTAACATTCTAGGAAGGAGACTGACACAAACGGAAAGCTTCAATACAATGTGGTAAGAGCTATGACAGGATGCTTTGGGAAATGCCAATCCCCTCTGGGTGAAGACAAGCAGCTAAAGATAGAAAAGAAACATTTAATTCAAACATTTATCTTAACAGCTACACTCTGGGCCTGCCACGTAACTTAAAGCCTGCCATTAATCTGCACTTTTCTTCTTGATTGTACCTTGAAATATTTTCACTTGATCAAGTGATATGCCTCGATTTTATCTATTAAAGTCCCTGCAGGCTTATGTATAGATGTTTAGGGCATGGCAGAATATTAAGACATGCAACTCTTCAATTTTAGAATTGAGGTAACTGATGGCTGGAGAAAGCCTTTCCTAATTCCTGTCTAACCCAGTTAAATGCAACTTTGATCCATATTTATGGCAGCCTGCCATCCATACATCTACTCACCAGTTTCAGTTCTCTTTCCTAAGCAGGTTTTTATCAGAAGACCTGGACCATGACCACCCCACCTTTGACAAAGCCCACATCCTTGTGTTCAAAAAGAATTAATGCATAGCCTATCACTTTTCATTTTCTTCTTAATTTAAATGCTGAGGATAGTCAGGAAAGTCATATATTGGCCTGATTAGATTCACAAATCATTTGACTTCCATGTAAATTTTTATGTATGTGAATAAGTATTTTTCTGAATTGGGAGGCCATAGATTTATTCAGATTTTCAAAGGTTCCATCACCCCTAAATAATAAGAATCAACTGATTTAGAGTATTAAAACTTGGAAGAATATGATCATTTATGACCTCATAAATTAAACTAGCTCAAAGGACAAAATGAAATAATATTTTATAACAAAACCTATGTGATAGTGAAGAGTAGTTGACAAACCCAGATTATATCACTCTCTCTCCTTGGGATAATCTTTTTAGTCCTGAGCATTCTCATCTGAAAAATTTAAGTAACATCTGGGAAACTTGAATAAGTCACTATTTTTTGTAAGCTTCCTATATAATAGGAATAATAATCACTATTTATTCAATAGATCAATTTATCTATTTAAAAAATATTTATTAAGTAACCGTTATGGATATCTTTGCAGATATATCAGTGAACAACAAAAACAACATTCTTTTTTCATACGAATCTTATGTAATAGATCACAAATAAATAGGAAGAAGAGTAAAAAGTATAGGTAGAGATGTAGGAAGGCTAGTAAATTGGGCTTTAGGAAGCTCATGGGATTTCTACCTAATTGCTTTTACTTTTTCATTAAAGTATGAGGCAAGATCTTCAGTCAAGAATAAAGTATGGTAAAGGGAGTGTAAGAAGAGATAAAAAGAGAAGTGAAATTATAAAATATTCATTTTGGAACATATGAAAGTAAACTATAGTGTGATAGGCAATATTGAGGAATTATTTGAGTTTTGTGGTTTCAGTGTTACCAGTCTGCATGAACTGGTATCCATGGGGGAGCAAGATATAGTTCAAATGTCTCCTTCAAACTCATATTGAAATTTAATTGCCATTGTAATAGTGTTGAGAGGTGGGGTCTTTAAGAAATAATTAGGCCATGAGGGCTCCACCCTCAAGAGTAGATTAATGTCATTATCACAAGAGTGGGTTACTTATCACAGAAGCAGTCTCCTGATAAAAAGATGAATTTGGCCCATACTCTCACTGTTTCTCTGTCTCATGTATGCACTTGTCCTTTTGCCATGGGATAATGCAGCAGGAAGGCCCTTGCCAGACGTTGGCACCACACTCTCAGAATTCCCATCCTTCAGAAATGTGAAAAATCAATTTCTTTTCCTTATAAATTATCCAGTGTCTGGTATTCTGTTATAGAAACATAAAATGAACTAAGACAGGGGACAGGAGAGTTGGATAGTGCAAGAGACTGATTATAGTGATGCATTGTGGACACTCAAGCTGGGTAAGAAGGGAAATGAAGGCATAAAAATTGAGATAGAAATGAGTGTGAGAACAGTGAATGAGATGTTTCAATGAGGTTGAAGAATTGACTGAGTAATTTTTACCATTTTTAGAGGTGGTACAGCTCTCAGCAATAACAAGTTCAAGTGATAAAAGTGAACATATGGTTTGGCAGCTAGTGAATATTAGAAGAAAGGATTATTGGAGATGAGGAGGTCCAGGAACTGACAGGAAAGCCTGATGGCCATAAAATTGTCTCCTCAGATCTCCAACTGCAGGGATCATAATTAACTGATGACCCCAGCTACCGTGTGCCAAAATTCATCACCGTATCACACAAAAGCCATACTTCTGGGTTTCTCACAGCCAATGACTCAGTGCAGCAGGGATAGCAAGGCGGGTCCATTTCCAGGAGGAGCATGACTCCGCTGATGGGGGATTTTGCCTCAAGTCTACTCCAGTGGCATTGACAAACTTTCCTTAGAGATGAACTGCAATTTAAGTTGCTTCAACCCAGCCTCTCTTCTTTCCTTCTCTCCTTTCTTGAGATTAATCCTGCATTATAATTTGATGGTTTTCAAAATTTCTCTTGGGTCCCTCTATATTTTTCTCTCATAGTCATTCATTCCTCTAATAAATTTCATACATGTTTAATTTTGTCTTAGGTTGTTCCTGGAGGAGCTAGACTAACACAGCAAGGTATTAAATGAATCGCCCACTTGGATTTTGAAATAACAAAGAATGTTACATAGTTAAAAGGATGGAGAGGGAGAAAGTCATCCTCACAGTAAAGTCATCAATAAATAAAGAGGTACAATCAAGATTAAGAAAACAACAGCAGCAAAGGAAGGGTTAAAGCTGGCAAAGTCTGACAGCATAAACTTTCCAGGAGGTGGGGATTTAAAAGTGTTAGCACAGTGGATTAGATGTCTCTATGAGGCCAAAGAATTGACTGAGGTAGGAAGAAAAGAGTTTTGAATCAATAGGCAAACAGTAAAGGTAAAAACATTTATGTCACTTACAGGCCCTGAGATAAGAACATTAGGAAGAAAACACATCATCCATTCAAAATGACTGAAGGAGTAAGTGGCACTAAGGGAAAGCCAAGTTTCTGCTAGAAAATGATGATGAAGGGAATAGAAATAGACAAAAATAGAATGACAATAAAGATAATTTTTCCAATGACCAAAGGCACAGTGGAAGAGTTTAGGACAGGAAGATTCAGTCAGAAAATGGAGGCAGATGGGCAAAGGAGTTGGAGCAATACAGTGATGAGAGTCCTAGTCATGGAAGACGTGGGCAGTAGAGTTTTCAATGGAGATTAGAAGAGGACTGGGGACCAGGAGGGGGTCAGTCCTGAGATGGTCTGGGGAGAAGGCAGACAACTGGTTTGTGTTGGTTGTTTTGAGACCAAGGGGTAAGTGAACACCTTCTCAAAGGACTTTGACCAAAACCAGCAGTTGCTGAAGGGCCTCTTCTCTCTAACAGCTAAATGGTATTGCAATCTTGGAAAGGGTAGGTCTTCCTGGAGCAGGCAGCCAGGATTATCTCTTTCCTCTATGACAGTAGTATAGTGCCTGAAGAACTTGTATCACAGGAGCAATGGAAGAACTAAATAAAATCATTTGGGGGTGATTTATTGTTGTATTAATGTACAGTATACATTATTTTTACTACTATAGGATGCTCAAAAGAATGTGAGTTATTGTTCCCTTCTCTTTCCTCAAAAAGTAATCATTACTTGGTACTCTGCTTCTGGGCTCCACTACCTCAATCAAGACTCTGAGATCTGAAAGTAAAATCTGCTGTACATGAGTGGTAAATCCCCCATAGTTTTAATTTGAAGTGATGACCCTTGGAGGAAACAGGGTTGAAAGCTGGTGCTGAGAGAAGAACCCAGTGAAAAAGATGGTTCCCCAGGCAGGGTTTAGGGAGATACCATGAATGCAGTTAACCCTGATGGATACTTCTTTGTGGGATACCCATGGAGACCAATGATTGATCAGTAAAGGTCTACAACAACAAAGCCTGTGTTTCCAGACAGGATCTCTGGAGGATGCACTTCTCAGCTGGCAGACAGCTTCAGTGCTTGGTAGGTGTTGGAGGGGAAAAAGGAAAGGTAGATTTTTCCACAGAAGGAGCTATAAGAATAGGGAGGCCCACTCCACCTCCCACATATTTCTATATCCACGTTAAGTATCTAAATTTGTTATCTAAGGAGTGAGAAGATACTAAAACCCATGACTGAGATTTAATTTCTTACCTCCTAAGAGAGTAGGGGCATACAGATTTTATTTGACATAGAAAATAACAAAATAATCAAAATAACAACATTTCTTATATGATGTGTAAGGAGGAAATACTTATCTATTAAACATATAAAAAGTCCTTGTAAGTTATTCATGTTGGTCATTACTCCAACCCCTTCTCCATCTCCCAAGGTTGTTATCGAATCAGCATGTATTGAAAGTCTTTGATGTTCCAGGAGTAATACATACATTATGTTATTTAATCCTCCCGACTTCCCTAAATAAGTAGCATCACCTCCATTTTTGAATTGAGGAAATGGGCTCAAACAGGGTAAGAAACTTGCCCAAGTCCACACAGATGGTGGGATGCTAGTTAGGACTTAAGTCTAAGGTTGTCTAACTCCAAAATTCATACAGGGGAGAAGTTTTATTTCACCAGACTGCTATCAAAAACACATGTGGAAATATTTTTTAAATACGTAAAATGATACTCAAATGCAAGCATCATTATTATGTCAAAGGCTCTTAGGGTCAGAGAACATAAGCACAAGTATTCTCAGAGCTTTTTTTCACTTTCAGGAATAACAAGGGTACCTGCACTTTTGAAGTGCATAACTTTGGGGGTAGGGAGTAAAGAAATTATATTTTACCTTAAAATATTATCATGTAATGGTCAAATGTGGTTTTATTAAGTTACTTATTCAGAAAAGTTGTCATTAGAGAACTTTAATTTTCTTTTAAAAGTGATCATATCAGAGCCAATAATAGAACCAAGGTTATATAAAATAATTTTAGCAGTAAAAACTATTTTTTAATCTAAGCTAAAAAATAATAACTTTTTTATGATTGGAAGAAAGTTTAGAGGAAGCTATGTTGATCAATGTGGGGGTTACATAAAAGAGCTATCATTGTTCCTCTAGATTCAATGTTAAAAAGAAGTTTTTGACTTCAGAAAGGCTCATGAAATAGACAGGACTTCAGTGAAAGTAAGCTTACGGCTCAGGGATTAAAAATTGAGTTCTGCTCAAGTTTAAAAGTTAAAATTCGGTGTTACAGCAGATTTTTTATAATAAATAAATAGTAGGCTCACACACTGTACTTTATTAACTCAAATTATTATTCATTTATTCAACAGATGATTGAAAACCTACAACATGCCAAGCACTATGCTAATATCAATTTTACTGATATTAGCTCCATGGGGATTACAACTTGCCCCTAGTGAGTCTTCAGCACATAGGACATTACCTGGATGGAATATGGCAGGTACTTCATACACATGGATGTGTTGAAAGACTGAGGTATGTATCCCCCTTTCCCCAAAGCCATTCTCGGCTCTCAGATAAGAAATCTTCAAATCTTCAACTGGGCCCAATTTCTATCTTAGATCAGTGAGGTTCCCAGTATCTGGAATAACAGACACACTAAGCATTTTAACAAATTGTCCCATTCAAGATAGAATTAAAACAACATGACTCATCCACAGTAAGCATTACTTAATATCTACTGTATACAAGATGCTGCTAAATCATAAGTATGATGTAAGACATCCAGCATATTATCTCTCTGGGTGGTCTCAGACATAAGAGATGCTCAGAAAATAGAGCCAAAAGGGAGATGGGGAGAGAGAGGAGATGGCAGAATCAGGACAAGAATAAAGAAGGAGGGAGTCCATTTATGTTGAATAAATGAAATTCCGTCAAAATTGTCACAGAGATGATTCCCATGTGGTCAAAACACAGTGTTTTCCTACTCAACTTTCACAACTGAGGTTCTAAAACTAGTTAACACCATGTTCTCCAATCAGGAAATCACCTAGAGCAACCAAAAGATTTCTGTACATGTGATTGTCGAGGAAAAAATAGCTAATTTACATGAAATCTATAAATAAAAAATAAGACTCCAGGAAGATGACCTAATCTCAGGGGAACTGATACAGCCAGTCAAATGATACGTAGTTAAGATCAGAACTCCAGTTCTAGAGAGAAGGGGACACCATACAGAGACACTACTTAGACTGAATGAGAAGGCAACCTGGATCAATACCCAGACTGGGGACCTGAACCAAAAAAGTAAGAAGAGGATAACAGATGAGAATATTTGATCTTCTGAGATGCTCAGACCTTCAGAATTCTTCTCTTGTGCCCCACATGCCGTGTCTATGCGTAGGAAAGAACATAGTGTGGTGGGAGAGGGAGCATGATAGGACGGAGGAGAAAGCATGTCCCAGGGATAAAGAAGTTGAAATCAAGAACCCAGTAGTCATTACTAGAACACTAGATGTATTCCAGTCCTCAAGGAGCCATGTAGAAGATGGAGGAGGAAAGAGGAAGGAGCACTTTGATAAAGGCTACTAAGGTGCACAGGTGCTGTGAAAATTAACTCGGGTTCCATCAAGAAAATGGATTCATAGCCAAAAATCATCAAGGGTCTCAGGTTGGAATAACTGGAAAAGACAGAGGCTGACAACAAATTTATTAATACCAATATATTAAATTTTGTTACCGTTTTTCTTTTTTATTGCCAAGTTCAAATTTACAAGGAAGTTTCAGTTTTCATTTCCACCCTTGTGTTCAGTAATACCAATATATATGAATCTATTTCAAAGCACTTTATTTCCCCTCTAGAAATTGCCCACACTAGACACTATATTCATTTAAACTAAAATTCATTGTTTTCTCTCATTCAAATATAAAAAAGAGTGATCAAAGAGACTTAAAGGCAACCACTCATAACTGCTGTGTTACTAAGAAGGTAAAACAGAATAGCCTTAGGGTTAGCTAAGAGAATACAAGGTTAAGAGGCTCCTTGGGGAAGCCAAGGTCAGAAGCCATGCCTCTGACCCAGACTCCTGACTTCAATCCAGTGATTGAGATGCGTTCATTATTGGGACTTCTCCCTGCCTTCTGTCTTTTTTCAAAATGGATTAGCATCTTCAGGGCATTATTATGCCTTTTTTAAACTTTTCTATCACATCAACTTTCTTCCACAAAAGAAAACTCTCGCTGACATAAATGTTTGATTAGAAGCTTTCATATATTCCAATATGAAATGTTCCCTCTCAACCAGGGCTCATGAAATATACATCAAATACATTCTTTGTGGTGCAGCATAAAACAAATTTCAATATTCCTCTTCAAATAAAATAATAACAGTTTTGGATTATCTCTAATTTCTATAATTGGCATCAAGAGGTAACTATTATAGCCCATAGATATACATGCAAATTTGGTTTTTCAATAAACCTATCCTGCCAGCTTTGTGAATTCCAAAGATCAAGGATAATAACCTTTTTTCTTCTTTTGGCCAAATTATCCTACCGGGGAACATTGAGCTATTTTTCAATCATCTTACTTATAATATTTTGCTAAACAATTCTTGATAATCTATTTTATTAACACTAACCTTAGTTTCCAATCACATTAAAAGTTGTGGTGCAACAGGATTCAGCTCTCAGATCTCATCAGTAGTCATTCTTAGGCAATCCCTTCCGGTGTCAGAATTTTAAACATCATCAAACATTTTCAGCCTAGCCTCTCTCTGAACTCCAGATTCATACATCTGATTACCTACTCAGCATCTCTATTTGAAATAACTCAAACTTAATATGTCCAGAACTAAACTCCTGATCAGTTCACTAAAATCTCTTCCTTCTTCATTATTCTTTAATTCAATAAACGGTAACTCTATATTCCAGTTCAGGCTAAAATCCTTGGGGACATCTCTGACCCTGGACTTCTATCTTTCTCTTCCAATCCATCACCATATCCTGCCAACTTTTATTTGGAAATATCCCTATAACCTGACCACTTGTCCCCAATTCCACACTAATCCAAATTCTGAATGTCTCTTCCTGAATTGCAGTAACCTCTTAACTAGTCTTCTTGCTTTTCTCATGTTTCCATTCAGTCTACACCACACACACAGGAGACAGAACAAACCCTCTAATGTAAGTCAGATTATATCACTCATCAGCTTGATCACTCTCAGAGTAAAAATTTACTGTGGTCAATTTTTCTGCATACTCTAGCACCTCACTGCTGCTCTTAATTCATCTACTTCTACTCTCCTCCTTTTTCTTTTTTGTTTCATTTCTTTTATTTCATAATATTATGGGGGTACAAATATTTAGGTTACATACATTGTCTTTGCACCACCCAAGTCAGAGCTACAAGTGTGCCCATCCCCCAGACAGTGTGCGCCGCACCCATTAGGTGTGAATTTACTCACCCACTCCTCCCCACTCCCACCTACCCAAAACTCAATGAATGTTACTTCCATATGTTCGCTCTGTTCCAGTAACTGGTCTCCCTGCTGTTCCCAGACCAAACCAAGCATGCACCAGCTTCGTGGTACATGTATTTGCTTTTCTCAACCTTATTTCATTTCATCCACAAAATAACCCTATGAGATAGGTACTACAGTCATCCTTACTTCATTTATATTATTTAGAAAAGCAAATTCTCAGGTCCCATTTGAAGGTTAAAGCACAGGAATCTGCACTTTAACAAGGCCTTCAGGTGATTCTGATGTATGCTAAAGTTTGACAACCACTGCAATGTCTGGAGACATTTTTGGTTGTTACAAAAGGACAGGTAGAAAGAATTCTAGTAGTATCTAGTATGTAGAGGCCAGTGACGGTACTAAGTATTTTATAAAGCACATGACATCCTCCACAACAGAGATTATCTGGCCCAAAATATCAATAAGGCTGAGGTTGAGAAATCCTGCTGTATTGTCTAGACCAAAGTTTCTCAATGTTCTTTTCATTACCATCTACCTAAGGAACCTGCTTAGACATTTTTCCCCTAATCAGCCACACCTTATAAAATTTAACACCACACATATACCATGTATATATTTATGTTCTGTGGTCCTATGGAGAGAAACTGAACTGTTCTGAGAGGGCCTGAATGGCACTCCCTTCACTAAAGCAATAAGGAATGCATTAGTTTAGGGAGATACCAGCTTCAGTGAGAAGTTCCATGGTCTTCTTTCTACAGGCTGGGATGATGGTAGGAGATAATCCATAGAAATAGTCTCTCTTATGTCAATGAGGATAACAAGATTCCAGTGGGAATATTTAACTCTCAGGAAAAATGAGGCAGCCAGGCCAAAGTGGGAACCAGGAGGTCTTGACCTCATGGATTTGTGGCAGTGATGGAAAAACCATGGTATTCCTTGAAACAAGACAGATAGGCAGTTAATAAGGCCATTTCTTGTCTCATATAACAACAACAACAACAAAAAAAAAGGTCAAAGATTCTTGAAGAAAGGGCTACTGCAATGATGTCATTATTCCTTGCCAGTTTCCAAATCTGAGCTAGTTCTTGAGCCCATCACTTGAAGATGAGGGCTATTTAGAGAAGAACCCTGAAATGCCACAGGAAGTATAATGCAAAAATATTCTCCCAATCCTTTCCCAAAGGGAACTACGGCCATTTAACATTGTGCCTACACACTGGAAAAGGAGGAGTATTCAGGTGTTTCAAGGGCTGTTTGATGTAGAGTCTGAGCTGACACTACTATTGGGAGACTCAAAGTACCATGATAAACTCCTGTTGGAATCAGAGCATATGGAGGCAAAGGCCCACTTTACAGTGAACCCAATGGCTCCATGGACTCCTTGGTAGTCATTCCCCTTGCCCATTAGTGCAGCTGGCAGAACACTCATACTGGTCCTTTGATCTATGAGCCATTATAATAGGAAAAGTCAAATGGAAACCATGAAACTGTCTCCTAAAATACTAAATTTTAAAAATCTAATTTTCTGAGGTAGAATTATAGAAATTAGTGCCAACCTCAGTGACTTAAAGTTTAGTTCACTGATACGATCATTGAAAAATCCAGCTAAATCATGGCAGATAATGATACACCATTTAAACCAGCTGTTGTCAGAAACATGGCTCCTGTGCCAAATTTGATATCCAGAAAAGAACATATTGGCACAGTTCTGACACTCAGTATGCAGATGTTGATCTGAGAAATGCATTCGTTTTAATTCCCATCAGAAAGAAGAATCAGAAGCTGTTTTGTATACATCTAGGATGGACATTTACTGTTATGTTCCAGAACTGTGTTAACTCTCTTGCTTCTTCTTATTTACAATGTAGTCCAAAAGGACCTGAATTATTTTAACATTCCACAGAATATCATGCTGTTCCACATATTTATGGCATAGTAATTGAACTTGGTAAACAGAAGTGGCAAGTGCTCTATATGTCCCTGTAAGACACATGCATGCTAAATAGTTGGACATCAACTCTATAAAGATCCAAAGGCCTACTGCTTTGGTGAAGTTTTCAGAGATCCAACGGCCTTGGGTATGCTTACATATTCTCTCCAAAGAAAAGGCCATGTTAGTAAACACAGTACATCCTACAACTAGGCACAGCACTGGAAGGATTGCTTTGGATTTTGAAAATAACATATTTCATACTTGGAAATAATATTCCAACCCATTTATTGGGTAACATAGAAGGCTAACAGTTTTGAACTGGTCCTACAACAAGAGAGAACTACCAGTGAAAACATCACATTCTTTCAGTCCATATGACCCAGAGATCCAACAGTGCTAGAGATGTCTGTGGTAGATATGGACATTGAGTAGAGTCTCTACCAAGCCCTTGAGGTGATTTTCTGTAGCACAGATTCTCTAAGATTCTAGAGCAAGGCCATGCATTCTGTAGCATTGACTACTTGCCATTTGAAAAGGACTGCCCAACATGCTACTGAGCCCTAATAGAGACTGTCTAACCATAGTATATTAAGTGAGCATGCAACTAGAACTGCCCACCATGAAGCGGGTATTGTCAAAACCACCAGTTGTGAGACCATGGAGGAGAGGTGTAGCAGCAGTCCATCATATAATAAAAACGAGATAATCAGGATTGGGCCTGAGCAGATCCATAGGGCAAAAGCAAGATAGAAAAGAGGCAATACGGACCCTCTTACCACCTACTTGTGTTGTATAAGATCAGCAGAAGTACTGGCCAAGAGTAAAGGGCAATTGAGAATGAGCAGAAGAGGAGGAAAATGATGAACATAAATTATGCTTCAGGACCAGCTGCGCAGCAAAGACTGTTTCTTATTCCATGAAACTTCCAGTTAAAAGTCTGTCTTAGATATAATGACTGGCTAATATCTTAAAGAGTCGGTAACAGAGTGGACTTAAATAGAGGCGTGAGTGAATCTGAGTGGTACAAAGACAGATTATAGAAATGTTGATGCCATGTCCCATGACCCTTCAGTGCACTCTGAGGTTACCTGCAGCTTTAGTGGAGATGATTCGCAGAACAAGGACCGTGTCCTTCCTCAAGTGCTGGAGCTTTCTGCTTCTCTACCTGAGGGCTTTCTTCAGTGCCACAAGAGCTTGCTCAACCTATACACAGGGTGGCACTGAAAGCCAGGTAACTCTAAACCAATGAGTGATGAGAGTGGATGGATAAATAATTCAGTTCCTTCTTCCACTGGTGAGACAATACTGAAGTACATTCTACATGGTTTCTCAGAAGGTTCCCCAGGGAATTGAGTCCCAGTTGTTTGCACTGGTAACCCACTCAGTCTTGATCTCTGTATTGTCTTCTCTCCTTTCTCTTTCTCAATTTCCCCATGCCTCTCTGCTTTCTGGGATCGCTCCCTAAATAAAATATACATAGTTATGTCCCTGTCTCAGGGTCTGATTTTAGGTAAACCCAACTAAGAAAATGTCCTTCCTTCCTTAACACAACCTAAGTATTTTTTATGACTAGAAGTTAGAACTAAGGAAAATCTCCTGGGACAGGTTCAGAAACATGCAGGTTCAGTTCAGCATCTAAAAGCAGATAATTTTAACAAAAGTTTCATAGACTCTCTTTGTATCAAGTGTCTGCAAGATTAGTTCTATAGATATAGGGATCTTGTTCTCTGATGTTTTGCCTTTGCAATTGTTAAATTTAAGCCACCATTTAGCCTAAAGAAAATCGAAAACTGTTCCAGGAACTATTACCATGAATTTGAGAAGACTGTGTTTTGGAAAACCAAAAGACTTATCTTGCTTTCTGCATGTCTTTGTTTAACTCATTTTAGGAGGCATGTCATTATCTGTGGGGAGTGGCATTGCTCTGATAGGCCTTTTCCAAGCCAACAGAAAATGGAGACAACTTTAAATTTTCATTAGCTTCACCATCCCTCATCCTGCCTGTCATACCACTTGCTTGCTATTAGACAGCAATTACTTGATAAGCTCTTTTAGGGGAATGGAAATGCTAAATGATATTCACTTAGTGGAAACTTAAAAATCTGATCTCATTTCAGATCTAGAGTTCCTGGTACAGGAGAAGCCCAGAGAGAGGTTGGAAGTACCTCACCAAGATGGAAAGAAGCTAGTTCCTGCCGGGACAGAATATTGTAAAAATTCTTAAATGGCATTTTTCTCTCAAAACATCTGATATTTTTTATTCTCATACTTCAAGTGAATAATACTTTCATTGACTTCTAGATTATTTCAACCACCTTCCAATGTTAAAGTGACAAGACTTCATTTTATAAATGAAAACTGCTAAAATGAAGATATCTTCATTCTATCTCTACTTAAAATAGACTTACTCTAGGGTTTGTGATGTCCGCTTTGCAAATCATCATTTTTACTTTTAAAAAAATTAACTTTCTGTGGCTCCTCCAGAACACTACCCACAGTCTTTACTATTGAATTCTGTTCCCAGACTGGCACCCCTTCTTCTTTAAAGCATAATAAATAGAAATAGCTAAGCCAAATGACAACAGAGAAATCAAACTGAAAACTGTAAAAAGATTCCTCAGAATCTGCTCAGATAAAATGAAAACATTGCTCCACCAAGTTGGACAGTTTAGTATGTTTAAACTTTGGGAAAATCCATTTCAGCATTTGTTGCTTGCTTAAACTGGCCTAGGAGACCCAGAATTAAAACACACACACACACACACACACACACACACACACACACACAAAATGAATAGCCACCCTGGTTGGGAAATAGGCATTATTCACCCAGAGAAGGAAATGAAAACAGGGTCAGATCCATAGAACAAAATATGTATGGAAGGTGTATGCCATCTGTGGGGAGACTTTCTTATAGAGATAGCACTGACAATCCCACATAGAGAAAGGAGATTATATTGACCATGTTCCTACCCTGTCTGTTCCTTCCAGTATCTCTAGTCAACCAAGTACAAGAAAGACCATTCCATTCAGAGTAGGATTTCTGAGCCAAAGTCTCATTCTGAATGTTATTATTTTTTAAGGCAGTGATCCAAAACTCAGCGTTAGCACAGACTAGTGATTATACCAACAGCTCGAGCCAAGCTAGAGAGGAGGAAGAGATTGCACATCTGCTCTGACTTTAATGCCAGCTTTCGTTCCTGATACTGAGTCCTCAGAGAGCAGAGTGGGAGTGCTTAAATTGGGTACCATATAAATTAATCGAAGTCAGCTCATTACAAATAAATTCACCCAATCCAATGTGCCTCCATTTTATTAGAAAATAAAAAATGAAAATTAATTAGCTGTGGTACTCTGTTCTGTTCTAATAGGTTATTCATCCATATGAGTCTTTAATATTTTTAATGTTGCATAGATACAATTCAAATTTTTAAACCCATTTGTAAAATAGTTTCCTCTATTTATTAGATAAATCTGCTGCAGAAATGAGCTAAAGAGGAAAAATGTTGTGAGTCATGCTTTTACCCAAGAATAAGCCAAAGTAGAGCTCCCTACTTTGCCACTCTCTAGCTATACAACCACTTAATCTCTTTAAGTCTCAGATGCCTTATTTTCAATGAGAGAAGATTGTCCTAGGTCATTTGTATGGGCCCTTTCAGCTCTAACATTCTATGATTAGTCAATGATTGCAAATTTTCCATTTTGACATCAGATTTCAGATTATTTTATTTTATTCCAAGCCAGAGACAGAAGTTTATAAAACTGAGAACATAGAATTAAATATTCACCCAGAAATACTCTGCCCAGGATTATCTCCATTTGGTTTTGATACAGAACAAACCCATTCCGATTTTCCAGTTAGAGTTATAATTCAAGAGAGGCATAACTCATAGCTCTATTTGTGCCACTATATGCCTGGCACCATGAAAAGTGCTTTACACATATTGGCTCATTTGATCTATGTGACAACTCTGTGAGGATATCAACTCAGAAAAGTAAAAAATTTATCCATTATCTTGACTTTAGAAATTGACTGAAATGGCTAACTCCAAAGCCCATACTCTTTGGCACTGCCTTATAGTGACTTAATTAGGGGAAAAAAGAAAGCACTTACACTGGGCACAGCCTTTCAGCAGGAAAATCCAGAAACTTGTTTGTAAAAGTGTGCGTTGGCATTTCCTGACCAGCCAAGAAGTACTAATACATGTGCAGTAAAATCAGGACAGACATCCTTAACTACTATTTAGTGTTCTCTTAATTCACAAAGAGTGAGACCCATAGCAGATTGTAAACAACTACATTTGAAATAATCATTTAAGATATGCACAAGAAAAAGACAAGCAGCTCTACCTGGTACATTAAGATTCATTTTGATTTCATAATAATTTCAGAAATACCCACCTGCATTAAAATTATCTCAAATTTCTTCGAGAGTAATAAAAGCATAGGTGGAGTTTAAAAGATCAGGTAACAACAACAAAAATATTTCCTGTAAAACTTTCAGGAAGGGATCAGATTTTCTAGTTCGATTGTTTTATTTCTATAGATATTACTTATTTTGAGAATCACGGTCATATTAATTTCCTTTAAAACTGTAATAGGTTAACATTAATATCTTTTCCCTACATGAAGATACTTCAAATATCATGAATGTTGATTTTATAAAGTTTTCTATACAAATACATATAATACAATAAATGCTTTTGACATTTCTTGATAAGTTGCACTGTTATTCTCACATTAGAATGTTTCACTGCACCAATTATAAGCTTTTTGTAATGAGGTATCATATTTCCTATTTCTTTTGTATCTCATATATTAGGTAGAAGCTCATTAAATGTTTTAAGGCACATATTTTATGTGCACTTCAGAAATAAAACTCAGTGTTTGTTCCTAATGCAATTCCTATTGTCATTTAAGCCTTCAAATATACAGGAAAAGGAAAAAAGGATGATAAGTAGCCATATAATAAGATGTCTAATAGAAAATCATCAGGAAAATTTTATTCCCTTTGGTCTTAATACAAAAAATGCAAACACAAGAGGAATATACAAGTTTCCCTAAGTCTTTTAGTGTGTAATGTCTTTTTCTCATAAACCAAGATAAAAATAAGAGAAAAAAACTTTCCCAAAAATGATATAAAATTGATCTGCAATAGAATGAGTCTTCTTCCATTGATTCAGGGTCTAGAAGGTCACTGTGCAGGAAGGAGCTTTGTGAGTAACTGTGATGTTTATATATGGCATTCATTTACAAAAATTTCAAATTATTTAATTTTATTCCCTTAATATCATAGAATAGATAATATTTGAGGAAACCAAATTCAGAGAAAAGGTGAACTAGCTTGATCAAGATAATATAGTAAGTAATCAGCTTGATTGCACTATTTCACAATGTATACACATATCAAACATCACATTTTACACAGAAAATATATGTCATTTTTATTTGTTAATTATACCTTAATAAAGTTAGAGAAAATTTGAAACTAAAAGCTCATTTTTAAAAAAGATTACATAGTAAGTGATAACGTAGGGACTTGAACACAGATCTTCAGAATCTGAGTGCAGTCTCAATTTTACAGGCAACAAAAAATACCTAATTATCAGGAATGATTCTAAACAGCATTAGGCTTTATTTTTAGCATCCATTAAATTATCTTGAAGTAACATTGAAGCACTAGTTTAAAAAAATAAGCAATTATCAAACATGTATTATATATCTAACATGTGCCAAGTTTGATTCTCAGAATAGAGAAGATGCTGCAAAATTAATAGTATGGAGCTCATAGTTTAGTAAGAGGGAAAGACAATTTCAGTGCAATACGAGTTATAACAGTGTGTGAGTAACATGCAATGAAAGTACAGAGGAGGGAGCAATTAGCTGCACTCAGAACTGCTCTGGGATTAAAAAGTAACAAAAATGACAACTGTGCCCAGATTAAGCTACTATGATGTAAATCAGTGAGTGGACATGGCTCCCCCTGCTCTCTTTGTTCTCAGCGGAGGTCATCCAGTGTATAAAGATCTTGATAGCCTGCGAG
>RJWJ010016520.1:0-34287 GCA_004363605.1 Indri indri
TGTTTATTCTTGGAGGGGCAACCAGGAAAGGGCACAAAGTGTCGTATCTCACATGTGGTGATGTTCTGTTTCTCAATCCATATACTAGTTACTTACTCAGGATTTACATAAGGTGTTTATCAAGTTGTACACTTTGCATTTGTATGTACACTTTACATCTGTAGATATATGTATATGTATTACAAAATAAATGTGATTTCAGTTATGTTATACTTAATAGAAAGTTATATGTATGGTAGCTGTGTTCCACCAGCCTGGGCTGCAAGAATAACAGCTCTTACCTAACTGGTGATGAGCATGTGTCATAAGCAAAAAATAAACCCTTCCTTGTTATATTCCACTAAGATGTTGGGGTTATCATCACAACGCAGCCTAGCCTATCCTAACTGATACATAGTTTAAGACTTAGACACAAAATGCAAAAGCTATGAAGAGAAATGATTGAAAAATTTACGGAAGACACTGTAAAAATATTTTTTTAAAAAAGGGGGTGAGGACAGTGGGATCCAGGAGCCAACCTGAGAAAACTCCCAATGATCAAAGCTGGAACAATTTGACCAACAAAATAAGTACATGATATTGGATTATAACCCAAAGAATAAAATAATATGCATGAATCTATGTTGATATAAATAAGTGATGGAATAAATGGAGAGGAGACAAATTTTCCTTACAGAACAATTCCAAATAATATATATGTGGCTACTTCTCTCTAAGAAGTGAAGCTTAACCCTTTCCCCCTTTGTGTGTGGGCTGGACTTAAGTGACTTGCTTCCAAAGAATAGAGTATGGAAAGGCAAAAATAGTAACTTTACAGGGGCAAAACTAGCAAACACTATTTTAAACGAGTGATCGTGATTAACCAGTGATGTTATGTGGGTTTCATGTATTCCTGATGTGATGAGAAGGGCAGTATTCCTTCCAAAAATACAGTCTAGTCATGCGGAAAATAATCAGACAAACCCAATTTGAGGGACATTCTACAAAATACCTGACCAGTACTCCTCGAAACTGTCAAGGTCACACAAAAAAAGGAAAGACTGAGAAATTGTCACAGACCTGAGATGACCAAGTTGATGACAACCAAATGCAGTGTGGTATCCTAGATTGAATCTTGGAATTGAAAAAGGACATTAATGGAAAAACTAATCCAAATAAAGTCTGGAGTATACTAAATGGTAACATACCGATGTTGGTTTCTTAATGTGCCACAGTCAATATATGATGATGACATGAACAGAATTGTGTTCCTCAAAATTTATTTGTTGAAGCCCTAATCCACAATGTGACTACAGTCAGAAACAGGGCCTTTAAGGAAGAAATTAAGGTTAAATGAGGTCATATGGGTGAGGCCCTAATCCAATGGCACTGATGTCCTTATAGAAGAGAGACACCAGAGCATTCTCTTCTTGAGTGCACAGGGAGGCTGTGTGAGGACACAGTGAGAAGGAGGCAGTATGCATGGCAAGGAGAGAGGCCTCATGAACAACCAACCCTGCTGGCTCCTTGATCTTGGACTTCCCAGCCTCCAGAACTGTGATAAAGTAAATTTGTGTTGTCTAAACTACCGGACTGTGGCAATCTGTTATGGTAGCCTGAGGTGAGTAAGACAGATAATAACACTAGAGGAAACTGAAACTGGGTGGGAGTATACAGAAACTCTGTACTGTCTTTGCAACTTTTCTGTAAATCTAAAAGTTATTAAAAAAAATAACTGGGAGAAAATATTTGTAGCTTATATAACCAAGAAAATGTAGACACAAAAAATATTCCTATAAAAATCTTAAAATTGCAAACAGTCTAATAGAAAACAGTCATATGCAAAGAAGACAAATCGGAAAAATACAGATGACACAAAACCATGTGAGATGTTTAACCTAATTAGTAATTAGAAAAATGAAAATTGCAAAACAATGAAATTTCATGCCATCAAATTGGAAAAAGTTTAAAATACTGCTGTCAATTAGAGAAAGGTTGTAGGGAAATTGCTACTTTCATACAAAGAAGGTAAGACTGTAAATTGGTGGGTATTTTGGGGGGGAATCTAGCAGCATCTGTTACCCACATAACCTGCAACCCAGCTAGTGCCTCTCTTGATATCTGCCTGAGAGAAACCAGCACAGGAACACTAAGAAGCAGTTGTAAGGGTGCTTACCGTAGCAGTGTCTGCAGTAAAACTAAATGGAAATAACAATTGTCATCAATAGGGGAGTAATTAAGTAAACTATGGCAGTATTACTGTGACTTAAAATTAATAAGGTAGATCAATATGTAAACTTTCCACAGTTGTACAAAGGTACATTATTTTTTTAAAAATTAGTTGCATGATATATGTAAAAAGTACAAAGCAAAATTAAGCCACATTTCTACAGGTAAATTTATACGTATAAAAATAAACAGAAAAGCAACTAGAGGCCGGGCGCGGTGGCTCACACCTGTAATCCTAGCTCTCTGGGAGGCCGAGGCGGGCGGATTGTTTGAGCTCAGGAGTTCGAAACCAGCCTGAGCAAGAGCGAGACCCCGTCTCTACTAAAAATAGAAAGAAATGAATCAGACAACTAAAAAATATATAGAAAAAATTAGCCGGGCATGGTGGCGCATGCCTGTAGTCCCAGCTACTCGGGAGGCTGAGGCAGAAGGATCGCTTGAGCCCAGGAGTTTGAGGTTGCTGTGAGCTAGGCTGACGCCACGGCACTCACTCTAGCCCGGGCAAAAAGAGTGAGACTCTGTCTCAAAAAAAAAAAAAAAAAAGCAACTAGAATACCCCCACCAAAGAGTTACAGTGGTTACTATGGAGATGGAACTGGGATAGGGGGCAGGAAAGGAAACTTTTGCTATACGGTTATTTTTTGGGTTTTAAAGACTAACTCAGTGTTAGCGCATAATTGAAAATATATTCCTCTGCGGAGTGAGGGAGGGATGGGGGAAAGCCTTTCACTTTTCACAGGTATATTCCCCTCAACCTCGGTATCCTCTGCTTCCCTGTTCAATGTGGTCAAGATCTACCCTCCCAGCGCAGACATACGGTTAAATACAGCATCTGGAGCTAGCACACTGAAACGGCAAGATGCACTAATGAATGCTCCAGCCAGTGGCCTTTCATCAAAGTCGTTTCATTCACGGTGCGCTTTACAGGGAGGAACTAAGGAATGCTCTATCCGCTCTGCTATTTCTCCTTTAAAACAAGTGGCCCTGAAACTTAAATCGCTGGGAAAAAAAATAAAATCTCTCCAGCCCTCTGTCTCACATGCTCTGTGGCAATGTGACACAAGAGCAAAATTAGAATTCAAGACACTAGTTTCCTTTGTCAGTGAATGTTACATAATTCTCAGTTAAAAAAAAACCAGTGGCAGTGGCTCACGCCTGTAATCCCAGTGTTTCGGGAGGCCAAGGTGGGAGGATCACTTGAGGCTAGGAATTTGAGACCAGCCTAGGCAAAATTGTGAAACCTCATCTCTACAAAAAAAAAATTTTTAAATTTAGCCTGGTGTGTTGGTGCATGCCTGTAGTTCCACCTTCTTGGGAGGCTGAGGCAGAAGGATCACTTGAGCCCAGGAGTTCAAGGTTCCAGCCTGGGCAACAAAGCAAGACCCTGTCTCTTAAAAACTAAAAATAAATAAATAAAATTCTCAGTTAATTACTCTTATCTGAGACTTTGAAAGTATTTACTAATTAAATTGATCAGGAAGTAGAGTGGACTATTCTCTTCTTACTCATTTTATATAATGGGCCTGGGTTACTATAAATTTACTTTAAACTGCAGAGGTAAAAAAAAACGTATACGATCGGTTTAAGCTATACTGTGGAGCCAGTTGAGTACATCTGGGGGCAGTTGCTCTAATCAGAAACTCATACTCCAGAGATAAACAGCCATTATTTTATTTTATTTTTTTTTTTGAGACAGAGTCTTGCTCTGTTGCCCAGGCTAGAGTGCCACGGCGTCAGCCTAGCTCACAGCAACCTCAAACTCCTGGGCTCAAGTGATCCTTCTGCCTCAGCCTCCCAAGTAGCTGGGACTACAGGCATGTGCCACCATGCCTGGCTAATTTTTATATATATATATTTTTTAGTTGTCCAGATCATTTCTTTCTATTTTTTTAGTAGAGACGGGGTCTCGCTCTTCCTCAGGCTGGTCATAAACAGCCATTATTAAAGCAGGAAGTCACATCCCAGAGGTAATATAGTAGCTTTTCTCTTATGCATACCTCTGGAGAATTTATAATTAAAATACTGAGTGCCAAAGAGTATTTTTATTGGAAAAATTAGTGGCTTGTTAATCAGAATAATAGCTATGAGAAATAGGCTCTCATTGGTGAAATTAGTGACTGTCCCTATTATGTAGATTGTCTAAAATATTTTGCAGACATACCCTGCACTTGCATGAACAAATAACCTAATGAAACACTTATTTAGGGATAGTGTTTGAGATGTAAGTCTGGATGCCTCAACTGTTCCCCCACCCCCAAACCGCCATCCAGCTACTGGTTGTAAGGATTTCTAATTGACTGGTACCAAATATAAGGGTTAACAGAATCCTATACCTGAAATATTGTCATGTCTGCTTCAAGTAAACCTTCCTTTTAAAAGGAGGGCACGGAGTACCTAAAAATGCAGGAGCTAAGCATATAGGACAGGGTGTATCATCTGTTTTGTGCCTATTGGCTAATAAATATTTATTTCTTAAATGACTGCTGTATGCAAGAATTTTTCATCTGAGACTAGCTTTCATTATAAGCTGGTAGAGCAAGGTTGTGGGGGAGTAGCTAACCCCCAGCCACCTCAAGATTTTTTGGCAGTTACTGCTGTCTATCAAAAAGTTCTAAGAACTGTGCATGACCAAACTGGCTCAGGTCAGTTTCCAGCAGTATGATACAAAGAGTTAGATTAGATAGGGCATCACTAACATGTCCTAAAACATTTGGATCACAATCACAGAAGTCAGACTCTTGACCAGGAGAGAGAAGTCACACAGAAATAAAGCAGTCACTTTCAGCAGACGGATACCCTTCTAGGATCATAAGCCATGAACTTTGATAGGTTAAGTTCTAATTTTTCTGTCTATTAAAAAATAAGCATTTCAAAGGAGGAAAAAGATAAGTAAATGTGTCATTTCAAATTTCCTGGCAGTGAATAAAACAAGGACTTACTTTAATGAGTATTTTGAATCTATAACTGCCTCATCAGAAGCAAATTCTTATTCATAATACTTTATCTCCAATGATAGCTCAAGTCCCTCCTAACAATATTTAGGACATGTCACAATTCTAGGCCATTAATCATATTAATAAGTAATTCTTTCTTTAGAAAAACATTGCAGGGAGATTTAAAAAGCATCATCATACCAACTTGACTGTGGTGTTTTCCTTTAAAATGAATGGCATAGAATAGATTGAGTATACACATTAAGTTTTTAAAAATGGGAACCAGGGCAAAAGATTTGAAGACATTTCACAAAAGCAGATATAAGAATGGCTTATAAGCTCTTGAAAAAAGCATTCGACATCAGGGAAATATAAATTAAACCCACAATGAAATACCACTTCACACCCACGAGAATGGCTAAAATTAGAACGACAACACCAATTGTTGGAGAAGATGTAGAGCAATTAGAACTCACACATTGCTAATGTAAAATGGTATTAAAACACTGGACAAGTTTAGCAGTTTCTTATAAAGTTACATATGCTTTCTCTATGACCCAGCCATTCTACTCCTAAATATATACGCAAGTGAAATTAAAATGTGTATCTACAAAAAGACTCGCACACAAATATTTGTAGTAGCTTTATAATAGCCCGAAACTGGAAACAACCCAAATGTTCATCAATAAGAATGGATAAACAGATTATAGCATATTCATACAAAGGAACATGACTCAGCAATAACAAATGAACAAAGTACTGACACAGGACAACATGGATGCATCTCTAAAACGCTGCTGAGCAGAAGAGTTCATGCTTTATGATTCTGTATGCATTAAGTTCAAGAACAGGTAAAACTAGTCTATAGTGCTAGAAATCGGACAGTGGATGGTTGGAGTAGGGGTTTGACTGGAAAAGGACTCAGAGGGAACTTTGGAGCACCAGTTCACAGGTGTATACACTTGCTAAAATTCAAACTACACCTAAATCTTAGACTTTTTAAAAGAGCATGGAATAGGGTGGGGGGAGTAGCCAAATAATCTTGACTGATACAGATCCATGGGGACTACAGAACTAATATTCTGTATAGAATATAATTGAGAATTATCTTCACCTAAAATTAAGTATCTGTTATAGACCAAGAATACTAAATTACATTGAAATTTTTTAAAAAAGACCTATCAGAAAAGATAATGTGGCTAGTAGAAAAATTCTTTCAAAGAGTCTTAAAATAGTTAATATTCGTATCCTTCTTCAGTCTATAATAGACTGTCTACTTAAAAAATAAAAAAAGGCAGCTCCTCCGGCCCTAAGATCTTCACAAAGGAAAAATGCACAGAAATAGGGCCCAAATTATCTTTTAATAGAAAGATTACCTGCCATTCCATATATTCTATCAACCCCATTATTTTAAAAAGTAAACTGGATTAAGAATAAAGAGAAAAGAGTGACAATACATATCATACAGCTCCAGCTTTGTTTCAAGTAATATAAATATAGCAGAAAAATATGAAGCTCTCCTCATAATCTCTCTCTCTCCCTTTTCCTTAAAAAAGAGTAATACTGATGATCCAGCTCTTTCATACCACCTAGAACATCCCTGTCCAAAAGAACTTTCTGCAGTGATGGGAATGTCTCTATGTGCTCCGACCAGGACAGTAGCCACTGCCACATGTGGTTAGTGGTTACTATTTAATATAATGGACAGCACAGACAGAGGAAATAAACCCACCAGTTTCTAATCTATAGTCTCTGATAAGTGGGATACTGAGAGACAAGAGGCTGCCTCCACCGGCAAAGCAAAAGAGCAAGGAGCGATGGCTTCCTTCTGTTCTGAGGGCCCTTGCTCAAGAGTCTTCATCCCTAATACTGGGCCTCATAGCACCTCTGGTCGGAAACACACTCCACCCAGCACAAGGCCTAGCTCACAACAGGCGCTCAGGCAACAGACACCTGTTCCATAAACAAATGAATAACACTCAATGGAGGAAGGGCAGACACAGCTAAACAAAAAGGAAATTCTCCTTTATTGAGTACATCCTAGTCTAGGCACTTTATACATGTTATCTCATTTATTTTTCACCACAGTCTTTTGATACAGGTATTATAATCCTCATTTTATGAATGGGAGAGGCAGCCCCAAGGAAGAATAACTTGCACAGGGTCACTCAGCTTGTGACAACAGGGTAAAACAAAGCTTTGAACATATATTAATATAACCAATGTACTTTGAGTCAATACTTAGGTGCATACATACCAGTAATTGTCCCATAGCATTAGAAAAAGGAGCCCCCCTCCCCATTTCTCATTATTGTAGCACAGCATAAATTCAAGGAAAGCCTCTAGAAAAATAAAGGGCTCAGGTAAGTGACTTACGAACCTGCATATTTTATATATGCCTTTCAAGATTTAATTTCTTTTTATTTTTTTCCAAAAAGAAACGCCAAAAAAACCACTCAAACCCACATCATAGAAAGGCTCAATACCCTTCAAAGTTCTGCTTCTTGTGGGGGCTGAGACACCACAGAAGAAACCAGCTGGGAGGCCCAGGAGGGGAGCAGGAGGCAGCACAACTGTGTGGGAACCTAAGAGAGAGTGTGGGATGTTCGCTGGAAGCCCTCTATTAACCCAGCCACACGGTGTTAAGCAAAGGAGCATGCTACCTTTACTTACAGGTCATTTCTTAAAACACCAGATTTTCACAGCGGTAGCATTTAGCTCTCTGCAGCAGCCCACTGCGGTGCACAAGCCTGTCAGCAACTCAACAGGAAGCAGTAAGCCAAAGGATTTCAAGAGAAATTTGTTTATACTTTGATTTTGAGGGCAAAAAGCTCTTACTAAATTTTCCAAATTGCCATAGAAATTTTGAATTAGTCTTATTTGGAATGGGAAATGTACTTAAAGTCTTTAAAATATTACTTCTTCTATATGAAAAGAGCAGTTTTAGAAGAAGTCATTAAAAATCTGTTAATTTTAATGTCAATACTGAATTTTATCTGTTTTATAACAAAGTGATGTTCAGCTTATGGAGCAGCTTTATATTGTATAATATTATATGGATAGTTATAATAGAAAAACACTGCCTGAAAGCAAGAGATAAATCTTTCTGTAGAAAGAAATCATAAAATGCTAAAAATTCTGATTAAAATTTATACCTAGAAAGTATATTTCATTGGGGTTTTTTTTGTTTAAATTGAATGGATATATACAAGCATTCTGTTTATGCTTAATAATACATCCTAAATTTTCCTAATCAATTCTAATTTCAAATATTCTGTTCCATTCCTAAAGGTAACCCTCGTATTTGTCAAACATACTTACTTGCTCAAGATACAAGTAAAACATCCTCTGAAATCTGGGCTCTTTATCTCCAAGAGCCTAATAATCTAGGAGAGAAAACCTACACAAGGAAAATATTAAGAGTAGCCTGCAAACTGAGTTTTTTAAAACCGTAAGTTTTTAAATTTTGGTCAAAAACACATAAAATTTACCATCTTCACCATTTTTAAATGTACAGTACAGTAGTGTTAACTGTATGCACATTGTTGTGCAACAGATCTCTAAGTTTTTCATCTTGCTAAACTGAAACTCTATAACAGGAACTCCCCTTTTCCCTATCCCCCACGGCACCTGGCAACTACCATTCTACTTTTTGTCTGAGTTTGACTACTCTAGATACTTCATATACACGGAATCATGCAGTATTTTTGTCTTTTGTGACTGGCTTATTTCACTTAGCATAATGTCCTCAAGGATTATTCGTGTTGTAGCATATGACAGGATTTCCTTCTTTTATAAGGCTGAATAATATTCCTTGTATGTATATACCACATTTTCTTTATTTATCCATCTGCTGATAGACATTTAAGTTGCTTCTACCTCTTGGCTGTCGGGAAAAACTGCAATGGACATAAGTAGGAAAATATCTCTGAGATCCTGTTTTCAATTCTTTTGGATATATAACCAGAAGTAGGATTGCTGGATCATATGGTAGTTCTATTTCTAATTTTTTAAGGAACCTCCATACTGTTTTCCAGAGCACCATTTTATATTCCCACCAACAGTGTGCAAGGGTTCCAGTTTCTCCATATCCTCAACACTCAATTCTTTTTTTTTTTTTAATAGTGGCCATCCTAACAAGTGTGGTTTTGATTTGTATTTCCCTAATGATTAGTGATATTAAGCATCTTTTTTTTTCCTTTTTTCTATTATGGAGAAAGGGGTCTTGCTATGTAGCCCAGGCTGGCCTCAAACTCCTGGGCTCAAGCAATCTTCCCACCTCAGACTCCTAAGTAGCTGAGACTACACCTTGCTGACTGTTGAACATCTTTTCATATGCTTATTGGTCATTTGTATATCTTCTTTAGAAAGCTGCATATTTAAAGTCCTTTTTAAATTGGATTGTTTGGTTTTTGTTGTTGATTTGCAAGAGTTCTTTATATATTCATATATTCTACATATTAACCCCTTATTTCATCCCTTATCGGATACATGGTTTGCTCCCATTCTGGGTTGTCTTTTCTTTTTTTTTTTTTTGAACCCAGATTCTCCTTTAATTTTTATTAAAATTCACCCACTTTAATGTACACTTCAATGATTTTTAGTAAATTTAAAAGCTGTGCAACCATCACTACAATACGGTCTTAAAAACTTTCCACGGCCCCCAAAATGACCCCTAGTGCTTGTGTACAGTCAATCTCGCTTCTTATCTCTAGTCTGCATCCCTAGGCAATAAGTGTACCTAGCATTGTCTGTCTCTGTGCATTTACCATCATGGACATTTCATATAGATTAATTCATACAACGTGGTCTTTTCAGCTGGTTTCATTTACATATGGAGAGGTAACTTTATGTTGTTGTGTATATTAACAGTTCATTCCTTTTTATTCCTGAATAGTATTCTATCATATGGGTATTTCATTTATTCATTTATCTGGGTTGTCTTTTCGCTCTATTGTTTTTTGCTGAGCAGAAGTTTTAAAGTTTGATTGATATAGTCCCATTTGTCTATATTTTCTTTTGTTGCCTAGGCTTTTGGTGTCATATCCAAGAAATTATTCCCAAATCCAATGTCACGAAGCTTTTTCCTATGCTTTCTTATAAGATTTTTATAGTTTCAGAAGGTCTTACATTTAGGGTCTTTAACACATTTTGTGTTAATTTTTGTATATAGGGTAAGGTAAGAGTCCAACTTCATTCTTTTGCACATGGATATCCCAACATCATTTTGTTAAAGAGACTATTCTTTCCCCATCGTGTAGACTTGGCATCTTTGTCAAATATCATTTAGCTATATATTTGAGAGTTTATTTCTGGGCTCTCTATTCTATTCCATTGGGGTCTACATGTCTGTCCTTATGCCAGTACTATATACTGTTTTGATTAGTGTAGCTTTGTAATATGTTTTGAAATCAGGAAGTGAGGCCTCCAGCTTTTTTTTCCTTTTCAAGATTGTTTTGGCTATTCAGTGTCCTTTGAGATTCCATATGAATTTTAGGATGGTTTTTTTCTATTTCTGCAAAAAATATCCATTAAGATTTTGATAAGGATTACATTCAACCTATAGATCACTTTGGGTAGTATGGACATTTTAACAATATTCAGTCTTCCAATTCACAAGCACAGGATGTCTTTCCACTTATTTGTGCCTTCTTTAATGTCTTTCAGCAATGTAAATCCTTAAGTTTTTAAAAAGTTATTTTGCTTCTCAAGCAAATTCCTACTCACTTATTGAACAAAGAAATCTATTTACTAAAATATGATCACCATTAGCTGTGCTAACTTATTCTACAAACTTCAAAAACAGGTAGCTAAATCAGGATATTAATAGTCTTATTTACAAGGGCTATAAGATAAAATACTTGCAAGATCAGAACGATCAATCCTTACATTTTAATAAATAAAAAACCAAGCCATGAGGCAGTCATCTACGATGTACATGTAGTATTAAGGATGTTATGATAACGATGCTTCAATCTTTATTCTAACTTGTAAACACTGAACAGCTACTTCTGCCTTCCAACCCCCATGGTAGGCACTAGGGAGTCCAAGGTAACTAAATAAAATTAAAATGTTTTCCTTAAGAGTTCAGTTAACTAGGCCAGGCACGGTGGCTCACGCCTATAATCCTAGCACTCTGGGAGGCCGAGGTGGGCGGATCGTTTGAGCTCAGGAGTTCGAGACCAGCCTGAGCAAGAGCAAGACCTCGTCTCCACTAAAAATAGAAAGAAATTGGCCAAACAACTAAAAAAAAATAGAAAAAATTAGCCGGGCATGGTGGTGCGTGCCTGTAGTCCCAGCTACCTGGGAGGCTGAGGCAGGAGGATAGCTTGATCCCAGGAGTTTGAGGTTGCTGTGAGCTAGGCTGACGCCATGGCACTCTAGCCCAGTGAGACTCTGTCTCAAAAAAAAAAAAAAAAAAAAGAGTTCAGTTAACTGTTCAGAGAATGGTTAATATGTGAAATGAAACAGAAGGTAAACCAATACCATTTATAATATTAATAGTTAACAACAAAGACTAAATACCTAGTAAAATGTTTAACAAGTAATGTGCATGAACACTATGAAATTTGAACACATTACTAACGAACACAAAAGAAGACCTGAGCAAACAAAAAGACATACCGTGTTTGTGAGTAGAAGCGTCATCATTATAAAGAATCTTTTCTCCCTAAGTTAGTTCATATAAATAATTAAAAGGATTTTTTGGTTTGTTTATGGAATAGGCAAGTTCATTATAAAGTTCATATGGAAAAATAAGAACAAACAAACAAGAATAGCTGCGGGGAAAGCTAGAAAAGAAAAAAAAAAGAGCTTTAGAAAGGGCTAGCACCACCCCAGATATAAAAATACATTAAAAGGCCTCTATTATGAAAACAGAGTGTTGCTGGTACCTGACGGACACATACAATAGAAGTCCTCAACCAGACCCAGACATGTTCAGGAACATGATACATGATAAAGATGGTAAATCAAACCAGATGTCAAGTATATAAATGGTATTAGGTAGCCACCACCTGAAAAAAATAAATAAAAGTGGCTCTGTGACCTCATAGCAGAGTGAATTTAAATGAACAAAATATTTAAATGTAAGAAAATGAAAACATAAAATTTATAATAAAACACAGGATTTCTACTGCTACCCAAGCTGGAGTTACAGGAACCAGATTTATTATTCCTCCTGAAAAAACAACAACTTTCAAAAACAGACAAAATAAATTAAATGTTTTTCAAGACTCTGGATATCAAGCAATGAAGGACACAAGCAATCCCTGAGACGCAGGAAACTAAAAGGTGAGCCCTGCGTTTGCCTCAGTTTACTGCTGGTGCACAAAGACGATAAAAACTCAGGAAGAATCTGGCAGATTCCCTGACTTGAGGAGATGGACCTGAATCTGGGGAAACCAGGGCAGCAAGAGCTCATAGAACAGAGTACCAACGCGAAGAAAGCCGCAGAGAGAGAGAACCCTAGAGATCTGCAAAGGCTGAGTATTTAGCAGACTACAGCACATGCGTGTGAGGAAACTCCTGAAGACCCAAGAAAGAAGCCTCTGAAAGGATTACAGCAAACAGTGTCTGATACTCACACAGGCTGGGAATAGTGTTTGTCCTCAGCAGCCATTATGTAAAAACTCCTAAATCACAGCACACTGGGTAGAAGAGCGGTCCTCAACCTTTTTGGCACCAGGGACCAGTTGCATGGAAGACAATTTTTCCATGGACCGGGAAGGGGTGCCGCGGAGCCGGGCTTGGGGGGCATGGTTTTGAAATGATTCAAGTGCATTATATTTACTGTGCACTTTATTTCTATTATTATAATATATAATGAAATAATTATACAAACCTCTCTGCTAATGATAATCTATATTTGCAGCCGCTCCCCAAAGCTGGTATCACCGCCTCAGCTCCACCTCAAATCATCACGCATTAGATTCTCTTAAGAAGCGTGCAACCTAGATCCCTCGCATGTGCAGTTTACAGCAGGGTTCATGGTCCTATGAGAATCTAATGCCCCCGCTGATCTGAGAGGAGGAGGAGCTCAGGTGGTGATATCAGTCAGCGATGGGGAGCGGCTATAAATACAGATGAAGCTTTGCTTGCTGGCCTCTTTTCACTTCCTGCTGTGCGGCCTGGTTCCTAATAGGCCACAGATCAGTACTGGCACAGAGGTTGGGGACTGCAGGGATAGAGCACTCAGAAAGATCTTACTTCAAAAGTGAGTAATAATTAGCCCTGGTCTAAGCACTGATCCAGGTCCCCCTAACAAATCACAAAAGACCTGAAAGTATCAGACTGTTACCAAGTACCTTAGCTAGCTACATCCCTGAACAAAACTCGAGAAGATTTATAAAAGTACAGAAACATTTAGCATCCGCTAAGATAAAATTTAGCATCTAATCGAAGATTGCCAGGCATAAAAAGAAGCAGATAAGCATGACCCATAAAGAAGAAAATAGTCAATCAAAACAGACTCAGAGCTGACACACAAGTTAGAATTAGCAGAGCAGGGCATTAAAAGTTACAACTATATTCCATATATTAAGTAGTAAAATGATATGTCCACATGAAAACTTCTCTATGAATGTTCACAGCAGCATTATTCATAATAGTCTAAAAGTAGAAACAACTCAAATGTCCATCAACTGATGAATAAACAAAATGTGACAGTCATACAATGTAATATTATTCAGCCATAAAAGGAATAAAGTACTGATACATGCCACAAAATGGATGAACCTCACAAACATTATACTGTGTGAAAAATACTAGTCAGAAAAGACCATAAATAGTATGATCCCATTTATATGAAATATCCAAAATAGGAAATTTGTAGTGACAGAAAGTAGACTAGTAGTTTCCCAGGCCTGGGATGGAGGTAAAGGGAAGGGGGAGTAGCTGCTACTGGGTACAAGTATTTTTGGGGGGGGTAATGAAAATGTACTAAAATCAGATTATGATGACAGGTGCACAACTCTATAAATACACTATTTACCAAAAATGGCTTTTAAAAAATTTAAAATTGAATATTTAACATTTAAATACTATATAAAATATACCACTCATAAAACAACCCATTGAAATATAGACTTTAAAATGGTGAACTGTATGGCATGTTAATTATATCTCAATAGAACTCTTAAAAAAAAAAAAAAGGTAGAAACACAGACCACATAAAAATAGCCCAAACTGAATGTTTCTGAAGATGAAAACTATAATGTATGAGATGAAAAATATACTGGATGCGATTAATGGCAGATAAGATATAGGAGAAGAAAAGATTAGTGAACTTGAAGGCATAGCAATAGGGGGAAAATACAAAAAAATGAAAAGAACATGGGTCAGCTGTGAGATGGCTCAAATGGCCTAATAAACAGATAATTGCAGATTAAGGAGGGGAAGGCAGAAAAAAATATTTAGAAGTAATGGCTGAAAACTTTCTAAATTGATGAACTCCATAAACCCACAGAACGAACAAATTCAATGAATCTCAAGCACAAGAAACATGAAGAAAACTACACCAATGCACACCATAATCAAACTGCTCAAAACCAGTGATAAAGAGAAAATCTTAAAAGCAGCAGAGAAAAAGTACATACTACAGATAGAGAAAACAAAGATGCAGCTCTCAGATTTCCTGTCGGGACCAATGCAACTGATAAGACAGTAAAGCAACATCTTTAAAGTACTGAAAGAAAAAAGAATGTCAACCTAGAGTTCAATACTAAGCAAATATCTTTCAAAAACAAAGGCACAATGAAGGCATTTTTAGACATTCAAAAGATGAAACAGTTCATCACTAGCAGATGTGCACTATAAAAAATGTTAAAAGACATCCTTCAGGTAGAAGGAAAATACCATCCTTCAGGTAGAAGGAAATCTAGATTTATACAAAGGAATGAATGGCACCAGAAATGCTAACTACATGGATAAATATGTAAGACTTATTGTTCTTATTTAAATCTCTTTAAAAGATGATTATTTTAACAAAAGTAATTAACAAACATAATAGTGGGGTTTATAATATATGTAAAAATAAAATTCATGAGAACAGTAGCATAAAGGCCAGGATGGGAGAAATGGAAGAAAACACAAGAGAATTCCATAATAACTTTATTGAGACTAACTGTGACTTAAAATCCAGAAGCCATGAGAGAAAAGATTAGCAGGGTTAGCTATAAACTTTGCGTGGCAAACACACATCACTACCACAAGTATGAGTAAATCAACAGGTAAATGACAAATGGAAAATATATTTGTAATTCATCACAGATAATAATTTCCCTAATTTTGAAAGAGCCTACTGCATAAAAATTGGAAACAGTCAGTAGCCCAGCAGAAAAAATGAGCAAAGGGGCCAGGCATGGTGGCTCGGGCCTGTAATCCTAGGACTTTGGGAGGCTAACACAGGAGGATCGCTTGAGCCAAGGAGTTCGAGACCAGTCCGAGCAAGAGCGAGACCCCTTCTCTACAAAAAATAGAAAAATTAACTGGGCATGATGGTGCATGCCTGTAGTCCCAGCTACTTAGAAGGCTGAGGCAAGAGGATGGCTGGAGCCCAGGAGTTTGAGGTGACAGTGAGCTACGATGATACCACTGTACTGTAGCCCCAGTGACACAGCAAAGCCCTGACTCAAAAAAAAAAAAAAAGAAAAAGAAAAATGAGCAAAGGATGTTTATAACAGTTTTCAGAACCCCAACTTACAAGAGAAATACAAATGAAAACCACATTGAAACTATAATTTTCCACCTATCGGATTGGCAAAAATATTGAAGTTCGGTGACCCACTCCATTTATGAAGTTATTAAAAAAATAACTACTCTCATAGATTGTTCGTGGAATTGTAAATTGGTATAACTTCCATCGAAATGACAAACAGATATACCTCTAACTCAGCCATTCACTTTTGAAAAGTCACTCCCTGTACATATCCATACACATGTGAAATGTAATGTACCAAGTTATTAAATACAGTATTTTTATAGCTAAAGACTGAAAATAATCCAAATGAATATCAATAAGGGCTTGATTCAAGACCTTATGTATATTACAAAGTGAAATTCTATCAACCTGTAAAAAAGAATGAGGAAACTACATGAAATACAGTTGAAACCTCTCCAAGTTATACCATAGTCCATCAATTCTAAAATGTATGTTTTTTCACATTTGAACGTCTCTGAAATTATATGCCATATCTTACAATCAGTAACTTACAATTGGCAGCATTTTTCCTTTCTTAGAAGTACTTAAAATAATCATTACATTCTATTGTATTTTAGAATCAATGAAATGTGGTTTATCAAAAAGCAAGGTACAGAACCATGTTTAGAATATGGTATCTTTCAGTTCAAAAAGAATCTATTTAACGCAACGTAGTATCTTGTAGTTTATCCTGGAGCAGAAAAAATATATTTATGGAAAACCTGGGGAAATCCAAATAAAGTCTGGAGTTTAGTTAATAGTTCACATCAACGTGTTTCTCACTTGTGACAAATGTGCTACGGTAATATAAAATGTTAACATTAGGGGAAACGGGGTGAGCTGCGTTATCTCTAACTTTTCTGTAAATCTAAAATTATTCCAAAATAAACAAGTTGTTAATAGTTTTTAAAAGAATATCTATTTTTTGCAAATTTTTTTTTTTTAAAAAAACTCTGGAGGGAAACATGAGAAACTGAAATCTGTGAGGGATAGAAGGGTGGGGAGAACTGGACAAATGGGGGCAGGGAGTGGCTGGCAGAGACTGTTCACTTTATACTTGTTCTCAGAAACATGTGAATTTATTTACCTACCCAAAATATCAAGTGTAAAAAATTATAAAAAGTACTTATGGGGAAGATGAATGGGATAAGGAGAGGGTATTCTAAATACGGCTTGTATTTACAACCTAGAAACTGTAACAGGAATCCATGGTTTGGTGGGCAAGTCCACAACCCAATTCTCTACCCAATTTTATGCAAATGAATTCATCTACATTTTTCTCAGCAGATGATCCACAAGGGAATAGATTATTATACAACCATGTAATGGAACAATGTGCATCCACTAAAAAAAGATATCCATGTTTAAGCTGGAAATGGTGGTGCACACTTATAGTCCCAGCTACTCAGGAGACTGAGGAGGGAAGATCACCTGAGGCCAGGCCAGGAGTTCAAGAGCAGCCTAGGCAACATAGTGAGACCTCTGTCTCTTAAAAAACAACAACCCATATGTAGCTATATGTTTGTTTATGACAATAAAAGATTCTACTGCAATATATGAAATGAGAAAAAGTAATGACATAATAATATTTGTAGTATTTATCTTATTGATACAAAAACACACTTCTCTATAGACATGTCTGTGTATCTAAATATGCACGAATAATCTAAAAGGCTAAATGTAGTAGTCATTTATGCTATTTACCAAATATTTCTGGCTCCCTGCCTGACGGGCACATTCCAGCCCCTTCGTTGTTGGGTGGGACCATTTGATGAATTCTGGTCAACGAGCTATGAGTGGAAAAAAGCATTTAATTGTTGATTCAAGACCCTCCACCACTCTTTTTCCTCTGACACAGGGACCAGCAATACTGAGAAGACTGCTGCTTGTCAACCTAGGTCCCCAAGCAGTCTCAACAAACAGAAGCCCTGCTGACCCAGTGGATCTGAAACAGAAACAAGAATTAACTCTTTATTTTAAACTGCTGAGATTTTGGGGGCTTGTTGGTTATTACCACATAACCAAGTCTAACCTAACTAATAAACACCCTTGCTATTATTAGGATCACTGATGATTTTTTGTCTTCTCTGCTTTAAAAACAAAACAAAACAAAAAAACAATGAGCACCTATATCATAGAAACTTTATTTGGGATTGGGAAAGAGACATAGGTCTTAGCATGGAACAGACACTGACTACACAGAGGCTATTATCATTGCATCCCAACTTAGAGCAGCTTGAAACCATCAGCTTCCAACCAGCTGCTGCATGGAAACCAGCAGCTTAATCGTCCATTGAGATCCTCCATCTCCCTTTGCTCCAGTTCCATGCTCACTGAGCAACCTAAGAGCAGCAAGAAAGCAAAAGTGCAGGACAGTGGGAATGATGTGCTGTAATTTGTACAAGGGGATACAAATATACATATATACACACACAGATATATTTGTAAATACACAGAAATCTTATAAGATATGAGAGGTTAATAATGTTGACAGATTCTGGAGAGGGAAAATAGGAAAACCTGTCTGTGCTTTGTATCTTTAATTTTGAACCAAGTGCATATACTACCTATTCAAATAATAAATAAAATGAAAAACTAAAGAGATGCAACTCTAGGTGAAGGGGTATAGTGCTATCTAGTGAGCCATGTTTGAAAACCACAGGATGCCTAATAAAGGGCCACACATGGACCAATGATGAATGTGTCATGAACCCAGAATCATGACTATACCTCAAGTGCGTAGAACAAGCTTAAAGGGGAGGAAGATCACCAGCACTAACTCATATAAGTTCTAAGAGCTGCCCACTGATTCAAGAAACAGTAGAAAAATTATTTCTAAAATTATTATGCTTCCAAAGTCAAGGGTTTTATTATTGGATCTTGATCCCATGTGAAAACGTGAGCATTGTTAAATTCCACCTCTTATAAGTTAGCAGTATGACTTACTTTCCCCCTCTACTAAGAACAACAGACTGAATTATTATTTCCAAAGAAAAAATGAAAAGGTTTTAATACAAGTGAGGAAAGCATCCAAAAAGGTACCTATGGAAAATAGCACTGAATTACGCCACATATGATAACTTGTGATTTCCCCACTGCCCATCTGTGTAACACTTCCTACAAGCATATGATACACAGATTATAAACTCTTGAGCAATTAAACCAGGAGATTTATTTACTTTGAAACATTCCCAAGAGTACCTATTTACTTGTTATCTGGCCTTGTTAGAAAGAAAAGACAAAGTGGTTGACTTCACATGCGCAGACTTGTCGTTTAGCCATAGACTCCGTTTAGCTAAGGACAAGTTGTTCCTGGAAATGGAACTTTAACTGAATCTGCAAAGTCTCCATAGAAATCCATTCCTGGCATTCTACAATGGCAATGGCTCAGCTCTTCCAGTCATTTCACATTCACTGAAGTCAGGACCTGTCACTGGCCATAATTCTTCTAATCACACAATTGTTAGTCAAACCTCCGAGCTACAGTGATGTTTATAAAGCCTTTCATGAAAAATCAAACAACTTCCAACAGTCCTTAATTGCATACTGATCTTCGCCTGGCTTCCTTAAACATTTCTTTGAAAGGGACTCATTAAGCTTGCCTCGGAACCATCCAGCTTAGTACCTACACTTCCATTGGTTCTAACAAATCTGCAGTCACATGCACACTTTTTCTCAACACTAGCTGTCAAAAATGCCCCACCAGGACACAACATAGCAACAATAACACACTCAACTTGGGATAGTGGCTGAGAGCTAACTAGCTAAGAATTTACAATAACAGGACTAAGAGGAAAAAATTAACAATAACGCACTAGAATGCGGCAGGTACTTTAAGAACCTCTCATGTCCCCTCCCCGCTTCCAGCAGTTTCCAACTGCACCTCTGGCCTATAGATCCATTTCTGTCCACCCTCACAGCACTTGAAAATCATCATTTGCCCCACCCCAGCAGCCCTCAAGCAGTGACTTGGGTATAAATAGCCGAGTCCCCTCAAGCCTGTTAGGATAACTCTGAAGCATGTGCCTTCTGCTGGATCCCAGGTTTCCCCTCTGGGATCCAGCTCCAGCTACCACAGTGGTAACTTCCTCGGTAATGAACCATTTGTTCCTGCCTTTCCTTACCAGCTCACTTCCCCACTCCCCTTCCAGTGCTTCCTGGCTGGGATCATTCCCAAAGGAAGTACTTGCACTGGAATCCCTGACTCAGTATCTGTTCTGGGGGAACAGAAAACAAGACACTGACTGCAGTTTTATATATGCCTATTTAGTTTTAGTAAAATATTTCAAAAATAATTACAACAAAACACTATTGCATAGGGTTATGTTAAATGGGGTGTGTAACAGGTACACAAAAAATTGGCATGAATGCTTTTACAGCATAAAATAATGAAATTTAATATTTCTATTCATAAATCTCTACATTAGAATAATATTTGTTCTCTGAAATCATTTTAAAATAAGAGTTTTTAACACAAAGCTTTGGGAAAAGGTCCGATTTTATTGGTTAGCTTTCGGAATATACCACATCTTTATTTTAGAAATTCCCCAAACTGTAACATTATGAAAAAAATTCCTGTAGTACTGTGGCTGGAAATGGTTATCATCTGAATCCACAGATTTAAGCTATAAAAATTTATTTGATCAAAACAACCTAAATAGATAGGTCCAAATGGATAAAGGGTATGTTGAGGTATATCTGCCCTCCCCAGTAAGAGAGATTTCATTATTTTTTCATTTTGGTGCAAAGGTGTTATTTAATTCAGGTTGAATGCCATGTCTCAATGCTAGTTAGTGGCAGAATAAAAGAGCAACGTGGGACAGGTCTGGGGAGGTAGGAAGAGGACATTACCCTCATGCTGGGGTAGAGCCCATCCCCACCCAGAAATCACTCACCCCCCCAACTGCTACCACAGGGGCAATGGTGCTGTCACGGAGGAGGAGAAAGCAGACTCATGTACTACTGTGATCAAGAACAGTTCCTGCTAGTTCTGGAGGGGATAATAAGAAAAATCTTTAAAACCCAGCTCAAACCTCCTTTCCAAGGATCCTATTCATTCAGAGGCATCCATCTTACTTAACTAGCCCTGCCATTTACAGAAGCTCCTCCATGCAATACAGTTGGCAGCACCAGGTTATACCTTGTCTTACCCAGTTTTGTGTGCTAGTGTCACTTCCCAGAGATCAGTGGTCAGGTCTGAAATCTCTATTGCAGCTCTTGCAGCAGCGACTACAAGGATGAGACTATAAAATGCACTCAAATGCATCTTGATCAAATTTGTGCGTTAAGCCTTTTAGTCACAGTGGTTTAAAATTAGACTATATTATTAATAATAGTGGAGTTAAAATCTGAGCTTCAGTTATGTTTGCTAGCTAAATCCAAAGCTTTTGTGACAGTTCATTGTCAAAAAGGAAAGAAATGCATGTTAACATACATCAGTTTCATGTATTAGGTGCTTCCAACAAGCTATCTAATGACAGTATTACAGTAATAAATTCCAAGAGCAAATTGAGAACATTTCCCAAAAATTTAAGACCGCAATTTGAATTCTGTTATACATGTATGTCAAAGCATTTATTTCTTCCTCAGCACCCATAAAAGAATCTGAAAATCAGAATGCTTTTCAGCTTAAGTCACACAACTAAATCTAGTTCCTGAAATATTTAGCAATCTTTACCTTTAGTGCCTTCAATTTAAGAAGCAACATTCAGCCTAAAAGGTGTTCTGTAATTACTTCTTACCAAGAATAAACAAAGAATCTCACTTTAAATGATATCCTCTGGGATAGTTCAAGACTCAAATTAGAGATATAGAATTAATTGAAATGTAGACCTTTTACTTTGGATCTGTTTTAGTAGAGATAGTGTTTTCAGTAAGTTATTAACTGTAAGTATTCATATATTTATATATATAATATATGATTAGTTATATACCAAAATGAAGATTTTCCTTCATTTCTTTTAAAGGTTAAAACACGCACATACAGACATGCGCACACACGTACACACACAAGAAAAGAGACACCATCAGACAGATCATTTTCACCAGATATTGGAAAAATGATTCACTTTGTATAAGAATTACCAACTGAAATTTCCAACACAAAATTCCCTCAAACTGACACTGTTTAAATGAAGAGAGCAAAACTACATAATGACTGATTCCTTCATTACCTGTCTTCATTGAGATGCTGATGTAAGAGTGTATTCCTTCTTAATCTTCAGAGAAAAGGGGCATAAGTCACATTCCTTCCCCCCTTCCTTTATAACACTTGGCTCAATTCCTTGTTCAAAGTAGTTGCACAATAAATACTTGTTGAATGGACACATGAATTAATTCCATAGCACAATTCGTAAAAATACAAATGAGTATAAATGAGCAAAATGCAGAGAATGATTTGGCTGAGATGGTCCTAAAATAGAGAGAGGGCTTTGCAGAATTCAGAATCTGTAATGATGTTATAGCATTACGGATTGGTTATAAAAAGATCAATGTCATAAATTGCATAGCAGTGTCAAGAAAGTAATTTTACTTTCAAATGAGAACTTGAAGGAACAACAAACATCATCAACATCAGGAACAAGATGTTTTTCTTTTGTAAAAAGTACACTGCCAACCAGATTTTAATGCTATAAAAGTGAACTACCTGAGAAATGAAGTCACGATTATGCAACTAGAATTAATTTAGCCAGCTCCTCAGACTCAAAGACAATGGGACCAAATTTTTAACTGACTGATGAATAAAGCATTCTCTAAGAGGATTGCTCCTCTAGAATTTAAATGATACTAAGACTTAAAAGAACTGTATTAAAGACCAAGAATATGGTTAGAATTTTTTAATTGGATGAAGATACATATGGGGCCACTCAGATTTCTTCTTTTAGTTACTGCCGTTATTTGAGGAACTTAAAATATCTAAGTAAATCAAAATACTTTTTAATTAAAAAAAAAAAGAATATGAAAGGACTTCCCTGTTCCCCAAGTTCAAGTTACCATTTCATGAGATTTCCCACTTGTCAAACTCAGTAAGTAAGATATAAATCTGTCCATTAGGCAAAGAAATGCCTAGAAAGAACTAAATAACTTAGGAAAAAAATCAAGAATAGCTGTTACAGTTATAACAACTCATTCTAAGTATCCTTCAGCAAGGAGCCTACAAAAGTGAGATTCATATGAAATAGAAACAGTTTAGTGTTACCAAAAATAGCCACCACCCAGAACTTGGCATTCATAATTAATATTAAACACAATAAAATATCACAGAAACTACTTTCAGCATTATCTATACACAGAAACCAACAAAACTTTTCATAAAAAGACAAATTTCAACTTAAGTCATAAACATACCAAAGATACTCTACAGTCACTGAAAACTGAATCTGCTACCTAAGACTAAACTTAAGACAAGCAAACAGGAAAGGACGGAACCAAGAATCACAACTAACAGATTAAATTCTACAGTTTAAAATCATGAGAAAGAACTGCAAAGTAGTCAATAATCTGAATACCTTTGTTGGAGCAGTATCCATGAAAAGCTATAGAAAAAAGAGAGAGAGAAGGGCGTAAAACTTTCACATTAACTAGAGACTCTGGATGAGATGTGCATATTTCAGTTAAATATCCTTGAGTTCAGGAAGGTTCAAATCAACTTTATTTTGGAAAATGCTTTCTCAAGTAATTCCTGCCTAATATGGAAGTCAGTACTTCTTACAAAACTAAAAATTAAATGACTCATTTTGGAAGCTAAAAACCAAAGAATAGTGGAGAGAAACAATATCTGAAGATCAGTTAGCTCCTGTGAACCAGTTTCTCTGTCTCTACTACAATCTCTTCACATTTGTCTTCAACAAACCCGCACCTACTTACCTCATTCATAAAAGTGCCTTGTTCTAAGTGAGGAACAGACCTGAGATGTTCAGATAAAGTCTGTCCATGTTTTCATTTCAACTAAAAAGATCCTTATAAAAGTAATTTTAACGTGAAAGATTTATTTAGGTTAAAAATACTCAGTAGCTAAGACGGGAAGGAAAACAAAATACTGGCTACTAAAATTAATTTTCCCAGGGTAATAAAAAATAGATTTAAAGATATAATTTCTTATTTATATCTGACTCCCAACCCTTCCAAATAGCTTGAATCTCTTTGCTATGCATTAAGCACAGAAAGGCCCTTTGAAACGCAATTTGTTTTACAAATAAAAAAACAAAAAAGGCCGTGTCTGCCAATAATATGCATCATCAGTTTCAAACCTTTTGGATAATAGTCTGTGAAATACTATTTTAAAATGGATATACTAGGTCATACTCATTTTTTAAATTAACCACTTTGAAAAATTTATATTCTAGTAGTAAGTTATTTCACATATTTATTTTCTACCTGAGGCTCTCCCACGAGGCCTTTGCATCTTTAAGAAGAGCCCCCTTCCATAAGCTTAGCTACAACTTACAACATACAAACTCTTCAGTATAACATAACATAAAAATACATAACAATAGCCTCTAGAATGAAGTAACAGCTTTGGTTTATTCCTCCTTTTACAGGGAACCTTTATAAAGAGAAACCGTAACATTTCTCCCAAGGCAGAAAGGATGATCACCACGGCGCCAAACCTCCTCCGCTGCTCTGACAAACGCTGAGCCAGCCTCACGTGGAGCATTTCTGCCCCGAGATCACTCTCAGAAGCAGAGAGAGGAACACACTGCATTTCCACTGTGCTGATTCACTGAACCTTTTGTGCAAGTACACGGATGCGGGGAATGTTTGCTTCTTAGCTTGAAACCCTTCCAGCCGTGATGACTGTGTCTCAGCTTGCCCTTTGTCCCTGAGGCTGCTGTCACGCGTGTGATACCAGAGAACACTGATGCAGCCCTGGCCATCAACTGGGCACGAAGCCAGGCACTACACATGCATCCCCTTCGCTTCATGCTCACAACAAATCTATGGCAGATGAGAGAATCAAGGCTCCAAAAGATTATTAATAATCCGTCTGTGCTCAATCCCAGTGTGGGCCAGAGACTGACTTCCCCAGTGGCCTCGTGCCTAACCACTCGTTTAGTCGGCCTCATAGAATTGGCTCTTCAAAATCTCTTCAATCAATGTTTTTCTTCCCCAAAGATTTCAACTGAAATATGGTCCCTCTATACACTAGGTCTCCCTCAGACCCTTCTAGTGTTATTATATTTTCTCCATTAACACGGAAAACATAAACTCCATGATAGCAGGGACTATCTCCAGCAGTGCTCTATTTTTAGCACTTGAAGTGGGGAAAAAAGCCTGGCAGAGCAGGTATTCATTATGCATTTGTTGAACGAAGGAAATATCTGGAAAAGTGGTGCTGCAATGATGGTCAATCTGGAAAACAATAAGAGCTCTAGAGGACCTGAATTATGTATTTGCTTTGCTCATTTTTCCAAATTCACTTGCTAATTATTCCTCTACTAGCCTAAGTAGCACAGTACTAACTAGTAGATGTCCAATGAATCATTTAAGTACAACTCTGTAAAGCGGCTTTATCTGCTGGCAAGAGTAAAAGTCAAGTAGTCACAGCTTTGCCAAAAAGAAACTGGATCAATGTGGCCAAATCACTTATCTCTGGCCCTTGGCTTCTTTTGGGGGAATGTGGAGAGTTTTGTTATTTCTACATCATCTCTTGAAATTCTTTCCAAAAAACAACAAAATACCTGTCCTACCAATCAGTGATTCCCAGAGACTACTATCTCAGAACTTTCCAAGAAGCATCATTTGTATGCACCATTGCCCTACTTCCATCCTAAAAATCCACAATGTGGTTTCAGTCCAGCTCTCCCTAACCCCAACAGGAATTAGGAAAATTCATTCCCATTCAAAGGCACAGAGCAATTACAGTTTGCACTGACGGGCAACTCCCTGGCATCAGTACCATTTCTGTAGGCCAATTATTCTACGATCCCTTCATCTCTACGCCCAACCACTCTGTATGTCCATTTAAGGAGTGACATTTGAAATTGTTAAATTTTTGCCCACGTGTGGTGCTGGAATGCCTAAGGAATTAGATTTAAAGCAGATAACTAACATGAACCATCAGAAGTGAAGATGTTGAAGAATTAAGCAAGCACAGAAATCAGGAAAACAAATTTACATATGCACGAACTTAAGTGTAAGCATAGAAACAAGTCATAGGCAAAAAGAAAAATGAACACTGCATACTTTGATGAGCTTCAATTCCTGAAACTCAATAATCTACTACATCATGAAACTTGAAGGAAAATGAATTTTTCTCCTTGACTCAGTGCTCTACGTAACAGCATTCCTTTTCTATCAAGAAAAATATACTTCTATCGCTGCAAACAATGAATATGTATGACTATTTTACATAGTAAGCATGCAATAAATACTTCTTGAATTAATGAATAAATTTTCCCTGCCTAATGATGTCTGCTGTGAATTTTAAAGATCCTAAAAAGAAAGGGAGGTGAGAGGGCAGCGCTGTCTGTTTAATTTTATTTGATAAGTATCCAGTACAGGACCATTAGTTAGAGCTTTAAAATGACAATTCTGACCTCAACAGAGTTTCTCCAGTAAAATTATTTACCGTAATAATATAGATACTCTTTAAAAGCTAAATCATGGCAAACACTGGAAAGCTTTAAAAAAAAAATAAAGAATTTAATACAACCTACTAAGACTCTTTTATCCAGGAGCTATTACCAATTTTCTTTACTAATCAGAAATTTAAAAAATAAAGAAGTGAAATAAATTGAAGCTCTGCAACTATTACATCCTGTCAATAATCTGTGAAAACAGAGATTATGCAGTAGTGTTAAACTCTTCAAAATTTTTTTCCTAAGGAAAGGAGAATGTGCACTGTCATTTATGGAGGACCCCATTTAAGGGATGGGAAAATAGAGATAAAAAAGATTCAGACCTCTGGCATCAAGGAGGTTCATAGATAAATCAAATGCCTGACTGTGTCCAACATTTTTTCTTTGGTATTTCTCCTGTCTTGACAGTTATCTAGTTTCAAATCCAACTGAAAACCCTCCTTACCTCCCCACTTCCCCCAGCTTCCTAGACTGGTCACAACTCATTTTGATATCTTTACTCAGCACCTTTTTAGCATTAACATTTACAGTTCACACTGTCTTTATGAACTTTTGTCCTCATGGTGCACTGGAAATGCACCAGGAACACAGCTCATGCAAAAAATCCATGTCATCGCACATGGTAAGAACTGAATGGCCAGATGGGAGGTACATGGGGTCGGGTGGGAATTAAACCCTTCAGTCTGCTCCTAGTAAGAGTAAATGCCCAGTATCGCAGTGTGGCTGACTAGACACTACACAACAGTAATCACATAACAAAGGACAACAGGAACAAAAATAGGCATTAAGCATCCTAGATTAAATACACACACGAAATATCCTGGGATCTACAGGAATTCAATTTACAGATTAAACAGGTTGCAATAAAAATGTCAAGGGACTAAAGTAAAAAAAAAATATATTGTATTTAAGAACAGGGTGGGCAGAAGTGACAACATGCATTAATATTTACAAACCTACTCCACTGTGAAAGAATCTTCACAATCCAATAATAAGTGTTGGCAAGGATGTGGAATCATTGGTACACTGCTGGTTAGAGTGCTGGTGGTATAGTCACTTTGGAAAAGAGTTTGGCAAGTCCTCAGAGCATTAAATGAGAGGAGTTACCATGTGACACAGCCATTCTACTCGTAGGTATACACCCAAAGCAACTGAAAATGTATGTTCATGCAAAAACTTGTACAAGAATGTTCACAGCAGCATTATTCATAATATCCCAAAAGTCCACTGACGAATGGATGTCATATTTTGGCCTGGCATTCTCACTTCTACAAATTTATTTTATTGATATAGTCACATGTGTAGGCAGATGGGTACACTGATGCTACTGCAGCCATTTGCAACAGGGACTGGGAAAACTCCCAAATAACCATTTATTCACTGCCACTAAATAAATCATGATTTAGCCATACAATGTAATACAATGCTGCCATTAAAAGGAGAACTGTTCTTGCTGGTATGGCACAATTTCTAGAAATTTGAATATGCATAGAAAATTAAAGGGGGAAAAATTACCTGGGGAGGGAGACTATATCCATAAAACTCATTTGATAATGTTCCCCATTTAAAAAGCATACATGCACTGCTCTCTAAATTAAGAAAACAGGCTGGGCACAGTGGCTCATGCTTATAATCCTAGCACTCTGAGAGGCCAAGGCAGGTGGATTGCTGGAGCTCAGCAGTTTGTGAGCCTGAGCAAAAGCAAGACCCCGTCTCTACTAAAAATAGAAAATTAGCGGGGCATTGTGGCACGTGCCTGTATTCCCAGCTACTCAGGAGTCTGAGGCAGGAGGATCATTTGAGCAAAAGTGTTGGCGACTGCAGTAAGCTATGGTGACCCCAGGGCACTCTACCTGGGGCAACAGAGTGAGACTCTGTCTTAAAACAAAAAATAAAATTTAAAAAACTAAAACTAAAAATACATTAATTAAGAAAACAAAAGCAGAGGGAAAACAAATTGGAAAGGAAGGGACTAGTTGCCATTTGCTGAGGACAAGGCCTCAAGCATTCCCCACGAATCGAATCGGATAAAAAGGAATCCAAACCCTGCATTCAAAGTTAATTTGTCTTGTATATCACACTGCAACAGACTGATTTAATATCATTTTTCCAGAAAGTCAAGACTATCACTGAGGGAAACCTGGAGAAATCCTAGGGAAAGCTAACTATGACCTTTACTCCCCTTGAGCTATCTTACATTAAGGCTAGAGCATTAGACCCTTCTATTATAACCTGACAGCATTTTTACTTTATACAAGGCACCAATTCTGTCAGTATTCTGCTTGGTGAAATTTTCATACCTTAATTAATCAGTCACTGCCTCACGAAGGCTAGCCACATCACATTTTACCTCCATCAAGGAGGAAGATTTACTCCAATGACTTTAATCTCAAAAATCTTTTTGATTGGAAACAACTAAGACTGTTCATCAACAGGGAGCTGTCTAAATGAGTTATGAAACATTTAAGTCTATACATACATTTAAATCCATTCTTTTTATGATTTTATTCTTTAAAACCATATATACTTTCTTTGGCCTAAGCAAATAAATCAAGTAAGCCAGTTTTGTATGCACCAATACAGAAGAATCATTCTGCTAAGAAATACTGTGAAAACAGAATGTGCACAACAAGTTGTATGCTACTGTGCAGGGGTATGGTAAAGAATATATACAAAGTATGCATGCATACTCTACTTCTGGAAGGATTTACAAGCAACAGTAGTTGGAAACAGTACTGGGAACAGCAGTTGCCTCTAGAGACGGACACCAGCAGCTGTGAGACTAACTTTTCTCTACATACTCCTTTAGCATTAGAGTCCTGTACCATGTTAAGAGCACTACTTGCCCTAAAATTAAATGCCACGGAACAAAGATCCTTTGAGGAGGTATAAATAACAAAAGGCAGAAGGAATGTGTAGGCCCCACCACTCCTATCATGGAGGGACCTGGATTCTCGGCCTCAGTAAGCAGGCTCCACCTGCAGCACCACCACCTACCCTGGACTTGGGCAGGTACCAGCCCGGGACAGGTGCTTAAGGCAACCCCTTCTTTCAGCCTCGGTTCCTAAGGGCCAGCCTCCCAACACTGAAAAACCCACTACTCAACTCTCAGCTTCGTTTAAAATGGACCTTAGTTTCCAGATTGTCCATCAACCTAAAATATAATTTCTCCTATATTTCTATTTGTGTAAATACTTCTAAATTAATGTTCCTGCCAGTCCAGCTTACCTGGTTTATCAAAGGCTAAGGGCGGGAAACAGTTTTCTAAAAACGCCACACACAGAGGTTGACACATTCCCCACCCCAGAAAACAGACTGTGAATTCCCTAAAACCGTAGACAGACACGCTGTTTACAAAGCGTTTCCACAGACATCATCACATTTAGTGCCTTCACACGCTTCAGTGTCAATCCTGGCAAACCTAACAGCTGCCAAATTGGATTTATTAGTCTCCAAGAATGGTAGAATCAGCACTAATAAAATAGCTATCGAAAGGCTGCTTTTCTACCTGCCCTGATGACTGGGAGTTCTCAAGAGTGACAACTCTGGGCATTCAGCATGCCGACTGGCTCAAATGCCATCAACGTGACACCTTCCTTCCTGAAGCATCGGAGAGGAATGAAAGAAACCCTGGAGGCTTGAGGCGTGCTGGGGTATGCGCGCACTGGGGAAGGGAGAGAGCAGTGAGGACCAGGAAAAGTGGCTCTGGCTTCGGTGCCTGGCCGGGAACACTGCACCACCAGGGTCCCCATCTCTACACAGCAGAGGGAATTTGGCCAACGCCAAAAAGGGGCCGCTCCAGCGCCAGGCGCGCTCGGGGAATCCTCTGGCGCTGATTGAGAGGTTCGGACTCCCGTGAGGGCCAACCGAACTCGCAACCCCGAGAGGCGGTATCTACGAGAACTCAGAAGAAGCCCGAGGGGAGGAACTGTACATTCCAGGCGCCCAGCTGACGCCCGCAATTTAGAAAGGTGACCCTCGGTCCATTTTCCTGGAGCAGAGTGCACAACAGATAAAGTTACAGCTGGCAGCAAACGCAGCTAGGAACTCGGGGTAGGAAGGCGCTCCCAGGGAGGCTGGATCCTAAAGGGGGTGTGGCGGCTGGGGCTTTCATGGGGGTGGGGGTGGAGGCGTGTCAGCCGGGCCCCCGGAGGTGCCTCTGCAGCCTGGGTGGGTGGGCTAGGACCCCGGCGCGGGGTGCGGCTGTCCCGGGTGCCCCGCCACGCGCTCGCTCGCCGGCTCACCGGTGATGTCCAGGTACACGTCGTCCTGCTGGTCCGGGCAGTGCAGTTCCTGCGGCGTGGAGCTGCGGCTCTTCTTCACGCCCGCCGAGGCCGACGAGCAGCGCCGCGAGCAGGGGGGCGCGGCGGCCCAGCACGGCCGCCGCTCGCTCTTCCGCTTCATGGAGGCGGCCGCAGTCCGTCAGGGGGCCACGACCATGGCCCCGCGTGCCGCTCGCCCGCCGAGGCCCCCGCCAGCCCCGTAGGCGGGCGCTCGGGGCAGCGGACGCAGAGCGGCGCTGCGGGGATGGCGGGCGCCGGCCGAGCCCGGCGGGAGGCGGCCGCGCAGGAGGCAGAGGAGGGGCCCGGCCCACGGCGCCTGCCGCGCTCCCTCCTGCCGCCGCCACGGGACCCGCGCCGCAGCTCTAGCTACAGCGCCTCCTGCCGCTGCCCGCGCCCCCAGCCCGCCCCCAGGTGCCCGCAGCCCGGTGGCGCGGCCGAGGCGACGGTGCCGCCAACGGCGGCTGGGGCTGCCCGGGGTGACCGCGGGCGCCCACTGCGGCCGCGGACGCTGCTGTGAAGGCGTCCGAGCACGGCGGGCCGCGACTCCCGGGGACTCCGGGAGGGCTGTTCCGTGGAGCTTCATTCACAAAAAAGGGCCCACAACCCTCCTCGGGGCCCGCAGACTGAGGCCTTTCATTGGTCAGTGAGGCGTGACGTCACGGAGACGGGGCCTTTCTACAGGCAGGTACTCGGTGACGCCATAAAGAAAAGTCTAAGCGGTTCCTCCAATCAGAGATAAGGTGTGCTCACGACCCTCTGCCAACCCTCTAACTTTTGTTTCTTCTGTGTCCTCCGAGTGCCAACAGCCTAGTTCCCAACTTCTTTTAGTGAGTCACCAAACCTTTACACGGCCCCACCCTATCAACTTAACTCCAGGTCTTTGGCATGTGTATTTTTTAAAGCATTTCTTGGTTTTCCTTGTAATTCGCGCCAAGTGAAAGGGACTCTTGCCATGGCTGCTGGCTAGGAAAAAGAGTACAGACTGACCATATTGCCCGCAGCTGTACGGATTTAAAGTAGAGTTGATTTCAGAACTTCAGAGGAACTATTTAAATCAGCTACACTCTATTTATCGACGTATGCCCAGCATTCAAAAAGACCAAGCAAGGACTAAGTAAGGAGTCGATAAAACTGCCGTGGAAACACAATATACCGTAATGGTTTGCACCTCATCCTCTTTCCTCTCAGAATCCAATACTCACGTTAATTCAGTAATTTTATACACCCATTCCTGTGTATAGCAGAGGCATCGACAGGTCCTATTATATTATGAAATATTGAAGCAACCTGCAAATTTAGTTCTTGAACTTTTAACTTGCAAACTGTAGGGTCACATCTCCTTCTTTTTATACTGGGTTAAAATAATTTGCTGGTCTTTCTGGAACTTAACCAAAACTGTCACTTTGGAGGGCCTTTAAACAAATGCCCATGGTAGCATCTAAAAGAGTGAGAAGATTGGAGGGCACCCTGTCGATTGCTTGGCCCCAAATTCTACATCTGCAAGCTACTGCTATTTTTCACAAACATTTTAACGTTTTACCAGGAGTTCTGCAATTACTGCCAGCCTGGGGAAGAAAAAGATGAATTTGAGTCAGTCCCCCGCTGGAAGCCTCTCAGAAATGCAGATTTTCATGCAGCATGGTGGGGGGGGCCGGTATTTGACTTCTATTGTTGTGAACTTTTACCTTAAGCACCGCTAAATGGGAAAGAAGGGGTTGTGTGTTTGTCTCTCTCGGTGTGGAGTTGGAGATCAGCATTTCTGTAAGAACTTAAGGTTAATACTCATGTTCATTGTTCCCATTTCCCATAAGGAAAACAGTCAAGGCCTTAAGGTAAAAATGATCTATGTGTTTGTAGAGTCACAAGCAAGAGACTTGGGAGGCTTTGAAGAGATGTGCAAATGAATCTAGGTAAGCAGAAGCTGTGTGGTCATACAACTCTGTTTTGACTAGAGGAGAAGGCCTTTCAGACTGGTCTAGGGGCTCAACATTAGAAAGTTTCCCAGACTATTAGGGATTTTACAGGAATAGGTCGTTCTGAATAGATATTACAGGGTAGTTGTCCCCCAGCTCCCTAGAATTACAGAACTACAAGTACCCCATGACGTTATGTTTTTTTGAGAGTAATTTATTTAAATGTCTAATGAAAACTAAAGTGCCAAGAAGTTCACTTATATCAGTTCGTTTTCTCTCACTTTCAAATAGTGTTTGGGCTAGAAATTCTAACAAAAGGCACATGATTTAAATCAAAGATGAATGTCATAAATACAGATAATTATACCATTTAAATATTTTTATATTTTGCAAATATATAACTTTATGGTTTGTATAATATTAAGTATAGGAATATATTTTGTAATTATGTGGAAGAATCTTCCATTGAAAGGGAAGCCTGTGTGCTAAGTATACACATTAAAGTTTTAAACCCTATTATATTTTGTTTTTAGGTCATGTTTAGATAGTGACAGAAAAGGGCTATTTCTTAGCTGCTATTTGTTTGGTGTATGGCAAGTCTCTTGAAAAATTTGACTCCTCCTTTTCAATAAGTTGCTTTCTAGGCTTGGGAATTTGGCCACAGGAAATGTACTTTAGTTTGCTTGCTTGGTCAGTTTGTTTGGTGTTCATCGTTTGACCTTGATCATGGAATTTTAGAGCTTGAAAGCACCTTAGACAATATTTGGTCCAAGGCTATCCTTTCAGAGTGAGGACATGGGGACCCAAATAAGTGGCAGTGGCCAAGGTAGGGTGAAAACCTAAACACTCTCTCAAGACCCTGGGTTGTCTTTTCCGGAACTGAGTTTAAAGAATGGATTCATCTGGTTGTGATTCTCAACATTATGGGCAGCACAGTGAAAAGCAAAAAGGAGGAGTTCTCTGAACAGTGGTCCCTAGTCTTTTTGGCACCAGGGACTGGTTTCATGGAGGACAATTTTTCTATGGACGAGGTAGGGGGATGGTTTTGGGATGATTCAAGCTCATTACATTTATTGTGTGGTCAAACCTTTCTGCTAATGATAATCTGTATTTGTAGGCACTCCCCAGCGCAAGCATCACCACCTCTGCTCCACCTCAGGTCATCAGGCATTAGATTCTCATAAGGAGCAGGCAACCTAGATCCCTCTCGTGTGCAGTTTATGGTAGAGTGCACCTCCTATAAGAATCTAATGCCACTGCTGATCTGACAGGAGGCGGAGCTCAGGCAGCGATGTAAGCAATGGGGAGCCGCTGTCAATACAGATGAAGCTTCACTTCCTCACCTGCCGCTCATTTCCTGCTATTCAGCCTGGTTCCTATCAGGCCATGAACCAGTACTGGTTCCCTGGCCTGGGGATTGGAGAACTCAGCTCTAAAATATTCCTATCTTTCCTAGGTAAATTCACCCTGAAAGGAAAGGAATTATAGAATTTTCCTACATTTGTGTTTCAAATAAGTCATACTCTGAAAATTTGAAATCTTACACTAAAAGCAGTAGCAACTGATTGAGAGGTATGTGATGTTCCTTTCAAATAATAGTAAGTTTCAGTGAATTACAGCTTTAATTATGTGAAGATGAATAATTTGTGTAAGGTCAAATTTTCATAAAAT
>RJWJ010016521.1:0-33608 GCA_004363605.1 Indri indri
TGTGCTTTTTCCTGTCTGAGCCACTCCTCTTTGCCCCGTGGAGTGTTTCTGGGATGTGGCCCTGTAGACGAGGAAGTGCCCTCGAAGATCTGGTTAGTTTCTTGCAGGAGCCATAGATGACTATTGCTCCTCATGCTATGGGAACTGGGATGCAGGGCCCTTTGTCGCTTTTGTTCTAATGCGTTTTAATATGTGGAAGCACGCTGCTTTTATAACTTAAGAAACTTTGACCTTAAATTTCTTTCTTGTTGAACCACAGCTTTTAACCTAAAAGTGAAATAGTTTCTTAATTATATGGCCGAAAACAGCATCCAGCTGTCTTAGTTAAGATACAGAAAGTTGTTAACATTATTTACAACATTTTTTTTCTTTTTTCTTTTTTCTTTTTATTTTGAGACAGTCTGGCTCTGTTGCCTGGGCTAGAGTACAGTGGCATCAGGCTAGCTCACGGCAACCTCAAAATCCTGGGCTCAAGCAATCCTTCTGCCTCAGCCTCCCAAGTAGCTGGGACTATAGGTGTGTGCCACCATGTCTGGCTAATTTTTTCTATATATTTTTAGTTGTCTAGCTATTTTCTTTCTATTTTTAGTAGAGATGGGGTCTCACTCTTGCTGAGGCTGGTCTTGAAGTCCTGACCTTGAGCAATCCTCCCGCCTTGGCCTCCCAGAGTGCTAGGATTACAGGTGTGAGCCACCACAACTGGCCTATTTACAACTTTTTACAAATGTCTTATTCTTCTATTTGGTCCCCTTCCGATTTACTTCATTTTAGCCATTTGTAAAATAATAAAACTGAAATTAAAGTCTGGCCCTAAATGAGATCATGGACTTAGGAATAGTGCCCACTGAAATCCTTAGCACCAAAGGATGTGCTAGACAGTTGGAAAAGATTACTTAAAAGTGAGAGAGGAAAAGGAAGTATTTTGTCTGAAAGAGGGAGGAAACTGTGTTGGAGATATTCTGAACGAATGGAAGCGAGGATGCTCAGTTTTGATAAATGACCTCATTTTTATTTTCTACCTTAGTGCATAGTGAATAGTGTTAGCTACCAAAAGGATGCTTGGCTAAAGAATTGGGGGCAGTAGTGTTATTGGCCTGTACCCTGAGATTTTACATTTGGTGATGGTAGCTTCTGTCTCTCCTCCTTCAGGGCATCTAACTTTGTTTACCGAAGTTGACTTTCTTAGTTTCTTGGGGTGTCTTTGTGGTACTTAGAATGGAAGGTTATATATTCAGGGCAGCTAAGTGTGTGTTCCTCAGGATCCTGGTACACCGAATCCTTTAGGGGTTGAGGTGGGACTGGGTTACATGCATCTTATCAGTGGGGTGGGCCCTCAGTTTTCCCATTTTGTTTATTAATAGTATGACTTTGAGCTTCCCCCAGAGGGTCTGGACTAGACCTCTTGATCTCTTGTGATAGAACCTGGCTCTTATCTGGAGCAATGTGCACCCAGCCTATGCCTTCTCCTTTCTCCTCTCATATGTCATCTGTCTACCCTCGTAATTCATTTATTATTCATTCAGCCAACAAGCATTGGTAAGCCTGCTTATAGGTCTGCAGGTGCTCTTAGTATCCTAGAAGGTGAAGCGTCTTACACAAGAGGAATAAGTCATTTCTTAAGAGCTTGGAGGTTCAAGATGCACATACATAAAAGTTAACATTATCAGGGAGTATGTGATCATGTGCTCAATGTGTGGTAGAAATGATAAGTACTGTAAGAGGCAGTGACTTAGTTATCTGATAAATTTATTTTTATATGAACAAATCAATGGGAGCAATGACTATGAAATGCAGTGAGTGGTCAAGGAAAGGTTAGGTTTGAGCTAAATCTTGGAGGATGGGTATGGTTTTTACAGTCAAAGGGACCATAGTTGAGAATGACTTGGAATAATCCAAAGAGTATTACTGGCCTGGTTTGAGTGGAAAGTAGCCAGATAAAGTAAGTTGGAATGGGATATGGAGAAAGGTTGACCTGTGGCTGAACTCAGAAACCTCTGATTTTATTGACTCCACAAAAGTTTGAGACTACATTCTTGGGAAAGCAAAGAAGAGCTACAGTTTGAAAAAACACTGGATTTTTGTGTGCCCTGTATCCTATTGGTAAGATTCTTGAAATGTCAAGTAACACAGAGGTCTAATGACTGTAAATGTATTAAAAACGCTACTTACTGACTTTTCTGTTAGATAATTTAGAAATTCAGGATTGTGAATGGCTATAAATATTAGATTGTGACCTAGAAGAAGCCAATGGTGACTTCGGCCTTGCCTTTGCTTGGGTGCATTCTGGTTTAGGTCTTTAAAAAAGGAATTTTGGAAACAGAAGTACTTTGAAACATTGAATAAATCAGCTCAGTTAATCTAGAAGATTTTGGTTGTACAGAAAAACATGTGTTGGGAAATAATTTAACTGACCTTTAGAATAGTACTATCTAATATTAATAGAGCTTTCTGTAATGAAGGACATGTTCTTTTTCTGTGGTGTCCGATTTGTTAGTCATTAGACATTTATGGCTCCTGAACTCTTGAAATGTGATTATTATGACTAAGAAACTGAACTTTAAATTTTTAATTAATTTTGAAAATCTTAATTTAAATCGAAGTAGCCACATGTGGCTATTGGTTACTGTATTGGATAGTGCAGCTTTAGTATGTCTGTCAACATTAGTACCTAACTTGCAAGGCTGTGGTGAGGATTAAAATGAAATATGAAGGATTCAAAGCACCTAGCAGTGGGCCTGGCACATACTGTAAACTCAATAAGTAGTCCCTTTATCAAATGGAAACTTGGAAATGGTAAAAAAAAAAAAAAATGAGATGTACATAAGAGGATAGTGTATAAAACTGGTGAAGTGCTGTAAAGAGCTACCAGTAATTATGGGCGCTTGCCCTAAATAGTGTCTTTGTGGTCATGAGAATTTCATGTTTACTTAATCCTCAGGGAATTTAGTGATTTGGGTAGTATTTCTTCCATTTTTTTTTAACTAGGAGAATTTTTGTTAGCTTCTCAGAGGAAAGGATGGTGTGTGCTTTCACTCTGGCAAGTAACATGGGAAGCAAAATCTTTAACACATATTTGGTTTCTTCCTTAGCTTGAAGGATGCCAATGATGTACCAATCCAGTGTGAAATCTCTCCTCTTATCTCCTATGCTGGAGAGGTAAGTTTGCTTTGGTTTTTTCTCCTATTCTTTTACAAAGTATTGTATATTTCAAAATAGCTAAAAAGGTGGATTTTAAATGTTCTCACCACAAAGAAATGATAAATATTTGAGGTGATAGATATGTTAATTAGCCTGATTTGATCATTCCACAATGTGTACATGCATTGAAACATCACATTGTACCCCATAAGTATATATAATTATTACGTCAATTAAGAATGAAACAAAACTTTTTTTAAAAGTAGGATTCTGGTGTTGTCTTATGTTGAGGTAGAGTTGCCGTTAGAGAAGATGTCACATTTTCTGATAGCCCTGCCCCGAGGAGTCCTTCCTGGGGTCGAGCTGAGAAGCTGCATTTATTTTGAATTCTTCTTTGAGAATTCCTGTATGGCTTTCCATCTATCCCACAAGTGGGTTAGATGCCATTAACAGAAATCTAGTATGTCTAGTCCATTTCACCTACCCATTGAAATGCAATAGACTTTTAAAATATAATAGCTTCGTTGTTTAGGTAAATCATCTGGCTCATTCTAATGCATGTAATTTTTCTTTCAAAGGCTCTATTTTGTTCATATACTTAGTTCTGTCACTTTTAAAACCTGGAGATTTTAGGGGTCCTTACTATCGCAGTTATGTAATATTTTTTTGGAGATCCTTGCCAGTATTATTTAGTTATAGCTTCAGAGATAGCTATCTTGCTTAGAAAGTTAACTATATTGAGAGATGGTTATAGGAAAAATGAATATGATCATATTAACTTTAGAAATTGTAATCAGAATAATTTCTTGTTTTTTTATGCTTCCATAAATTGGTCATTAAATCTAGTTTAAAAAGTATTTTAAATAGATTTTTGACTTTTAAATTCCACATCTCAATCCAACTTTTAGCATTCATGCTTTAAATCATTATTACAGCCACTAAGTCCAGTAGGAATAGTGCCCACCCACCAATTTTCTAACTGTGTTTCATTTCAATCTTTTTTGCAGGGACTAGAAGGTTACGTGGCAGATAAAGAATTTCACGCACCTTTAATCATTGATGAGAATGGAGTCCATGAGCTGGTGAAAAATGGTATATGAACCCCAGATATCAAGTTCTACCACAATAGGAATAACTTTTATTTTTGATAGACCAACTGTGAACCTACAGGACCTCTCCCGGAAGACTGAAGTTTGAATATCCACAGGGTTTTGTTTTACCTGTTGAACTCTTATAATTACTACAAGCTTCCCAAGATTCAGATTAATGAACTTCTGATAGCATTTTTATGATTCTCAACTCATTGAAGGTCTTATTTATATTTTTCAATTGTATAAATTTTTTTCCAAACCAAGGAAAACGTTGGCCATCCAGGAAATTTCCTACAGCTTAACTATGGTCAGGATGTTCAACATCACTTTACTTGGAGCTGGAAGCACTTGTTTTTCAAGTTGTATATAGTAATAATGTCATTGTACATGTCAAAAGGTTTCTATGGTACTAAAAGTTTGTTTTATTTTATCAAACATTAAACTTTTTTAAGAAAATAATTGGGCAACAAAATAAACTTACGTTCTTGTCTCTGGAGCATCATTTGTACCTTGTAGAAATTATTCCACTGGGAAAACGTGAAACTTGGGAGAAACTTTGAGATAATGCATAAAAACAAATTGTTGCTTCTGTGAGGTTGCAGAGTCATAGAACTTTTTTCAATGAATATCTAACTTTGGACTTTTTCTTCTTATCACTCTCTAATAGTGGCTTTCAACTAAAGATGATTTTGCCCCCCAAGGGGCATTTGGTAATGTCCGAAGATATTTTTTGTTGTTACAACTGGGAGAGCGTGATGATACTACAGGCATCTAATGAATAGAGACCAAAGATGTTACTAAACATCCTATAATGCACAGGACAGTCTTCTACAACAGAGAATTATCTGGCCTAAAATGTCAATGTCAAGGTTGAGAAACCCTATTTTAGATCATTCATTTACTCTCTTTTGCTCAAATATTTGGTGGCACTTAGGAATTCAAAAGAATATACTTTCCGGATTTCCTCAGCCAAGTTAATCACTACCATTACAGTTTTTTTTCCCAGCAAAAAGACAAAGGTGGTTCTTTAAATATGAGCCATAGATCATTGGTCATTAGTAAGGTTTCTCTGTACCTAAAATGCAGTTTGCATGAAAATACTGAGTTTTTAAATGCATTTTATATAACACTTAAGTTTTGACCAAAAGCATACAAACTAACATCTGGATAAGTGAAATATTCTAAAAAAATTATGTGTAGAGAAGAGATGAGTAAATTTTATTTTTTACTGACACAAGATAGGATGTCATGGGTGGGTTTTTTGTTTAAGGATCACTTTTTTTTGAAGAACATATGATACTGATTTCCATCTAAATTTTTTGTACTAAGATCTAACTAGTTCATCTAGCATATTTTCTGTTTTATTTTGGTAACAGCCCAATTTTGCTATTGTTATCCATTCCATTTTTCAAAAAGATTTGTAAAGTTTGAGTTCTCAGTGGAATGAGCTTCAGATAGATTGTGAGAACAGAACTGCAGAATTTTCAGCTCCTGAATGATGCTAATGGTGTGATTCGTCTCTTTTTTCCCGAACCTTTACTTGCTGTTTCCTCTTTCCCTATTTTTAAGATCATACCAGTAATGCTGGGGAAAGGGAGGAATGGAAGCATGGGATTGTGGTCGTGGTGGAGAGGTGAGATAACAAGAGAACCGTGGGTAGTTAAGGACAAAGAGTCTGAGAGCCTCTGAACTGTGAAATTATAAGGTTATAGCATTATGTATCTTTATGACTCCTTGTTAAATAATTATTATAAATTCAGAAAATACAAAATTGGGCAAAATGCTTATAAAAATATGAGCATCTGGCAGTAGTATAGTAGAATTTATGCAAGAGTTAATAGTCACTTTGAGTCTGGTGAAATCGTACCTATTGTGATTTAATAACTTGATTAATAGTCACAAGTGAACATATAATCCCAATGGGTGTTTTATTTGAATATTTGATTTTTGTTCCTCAATTTCCCTCTTCCCTCTCAAATTTGATCCAGTTTTCATGCCTAAAAAGTAGTTAATAATAGTGACATCTATTGGAAGGTACACGAAAAATTCCATTTTCAATTTCTAGCCCTTTTATTCCCAGAAATTTTGGCTGCTGTTGGTAATTTTGAATTCATTTCTAACCCTAGCTTAGTATCGCCAGTGTTTCCTCTTGATGGTTCATCATGGTGTAGTCAGATCTCAGTTATCCAGGTAAAATGAGACAAGGAAAAGTCATGCACAATCTAGGAGAGTGAATGAAACACAAATTATTCCATTGGCTTGGAAATCTGTTTTTTTACTGGCCAAGACTGATGTTTTTGCAATTCATGGCCCCTTTTAGAGCCCTGGTTTAGGAAAAGCATGTTGGGAAGTGATGAATGAATGAATCACCCAATCAGGACTGAGTGCTTATCTATTAGGGGTATAAAAAGTATAACAGAGTCCTCTCTTTAAAAAGCTTGCATCCTGGTAAAAATTAACTCACTTAACACAATGAACAGATAATTTAGAACGAAAATGTAAGGAATTAAGTTCAGTAAGAGTTAAACAAAAGTGATCATTATAAATTGGAGCTTAGTGTGGCAGAGCTCCTCAACAACCCCACTGTACTAGGGTTTTCCAGAGAAACAGCGCCAATAGGATGTATATGGATATACGGAAAGATTTATGGTGAGGGTTTGGCTCATGTGATTATGGAGGCTGTATGATCTGCTACCTGCAAGCCGGAGGCTCAGGAACGCTGGTTGTGTTCCAGTCCAAACCCAAAGGCCTGAGAGACAGGGGAGCAAATAGTGTAGGTCCCAGTGTGAGTCTGAAGGCCAGAGAACCAGGAGTGCCAATGTCCCAGGGCAGGAGAACATGGATATCCCAGCTCAAGCAGAGCAAATTCACTCTTCTGTGCCCTTTTGTTTTATTCATTCCCTCAACAAATTGAATGATGCCCATCCACAATGATGAGGGTGATCTTCTTTACTCTATCAGTCTACTGATTCAAGTGTTACAATAGTATCTTCCAGAAATACCCTCAAAGACACACCCAGAAATGTTTTACCAGCTATCTAAGCATCTCTTAGCCCAGTCGAATTGACACATAAAGTTAACCATCATACCCATCACTGTGAGAGTAGAGCTCCCCTTCTCAAATTGGGGTCAGAGGTCTATGTAATAACAAGAAAATGTATGTTAATAATTCTAACACATATTATGAAAAATCAGTGATGTTTTTAGTAACCAGAATCATATTTTTCTCATAATAAGTACTCAAATATTTTAACTTGGATTTATTGGGTTTAATTGCCTTTAAGTGCAAATGTGTATTGTGATTCAGAAATGGATCTTTAAAGGGAGATTAATAATTATTCTGGGGAGGAAAAGGGGTCACAACTGCATCAAGTTGGCAGGTGATGCCCAAGATACGGGGTTAATTAGAAAACCTGTAACAGTGATTTTCTAAGTGTGGTTCCCTAACCAGGTACATGAGCATCACCTGGAAACTTGTTAGAAATGCAAATTCTCAGAATTACTGCATTGCACATTTGGGGGTGGGGCCCAGAAATTTGTGTTTTAACAAGCCCTTTAGGCAATTCTGTTGTACATTAAGGTTTGCAAACCATCACTGCAAGAGAACTCGGGGGAGGCTGATCAAAAGTTCAGGGATAGTATCAAAAAGAGAAACTAGGGAGAGAACTGGAGAGAGGCCAGTGTTCCCAGAGCAAGAATAGGTTAAATTAGAAACCAAATAGATACACCTTGTGTGAGCTTTATTCTTTCAAACATCAAGCAGGTGGGACTGATGGTGGTAAGAGAATGGAAGATGAAACTAGCAAGACCTGACCAGGAGAACTGTAAGTGCTAGAACAATGGTTTCTAAACTCTTAGGATCTTCTGAATCATTTGGAGAAATTTAAAAAAAAATAAAAGTTTTTGATTCTAATCCTAGAGATTATGATTCTCAGTCTGGTGGAAGACCTGAGTATCTAATTTACAAAAAGCATTAGCTAATTCCACAGGCAGCTAGGAGTGAGACTTGACTTGGAGGTACAGACTTACTTTAGAAATCAACAACCAAGGATGAGAGGGAAGAGAGTTTGGATGTGTTCTGGCTTTGAAAGATCATGCAAAGGGAGGAGAATGAAAAACATTTCACTTGAGAACAGCACAAGCAAAGGATACAGATGGGGCCAAGAAACAAGCATTCTGGGCTCTGGGGATGATCCTGCTTTGCAAATATCTCAGGCTGCTGGAAAGAACCACCCTAAATAGGGCTCTTTCTAAATCTTATCCCTCTCTGACTCATAACATTTCCTGAAATGGGGGTGGGGTGTCGGGGGAAGAGAAAAGGGAAGGTTAATGAATAGTTTTTTGTAAAAATATTACAGGTACTTGTTTCAGTCTGAGCAAGAAGTAAAAAGTAAAATCATGTGTTAAGGTGATGACATTGTGGGTGGGTTTTTTTTCCTTGCTATTTCATAAATTTTTGGGTGATGCATTCTTGATTTTATGGTAAAAGTGTTATCTTCCATAAAGGCTCAAAAGAAAAACTAATCAAAGGTGTTCACAGTAAGCACTTAGGTACCGCTGTGAAGGAGCTTGGAGGTGGGAACTCGGAGGTGAAGTTGGCCGTGGTGAAGCTGAGGAGGAGGGACGTAAACGTACTTTCAGAAAGTGGAGTGTGGCCTGTGCACCGTTGCAGGGTAGGGCAACATGGTCTTCAGTATGCTTTTGGCTCTGACATTGGGCATTTCGGAGAGCTTCTTCATTTGTGAAATACGATAAAGCCTTATGATTCAGAGGAATGTGAAGGAAATATAGTGCTCGAATTCAAGGTAATGCACTGTGAGATAAAGCTTTTCTGCAGGAGGTATAATGTGAGTCCTCTAATGTAATGTATACATTCAGCTTTTTTTTTTTTTTTTTGGAGACAGAGTCTCACTCTGTTGCTCGAGCTAGAGTGCCGTGACATCAGCCTAGCTCACAGCAACCTCCAACTCCTGGGCTCAAGTGATCCTCCTGCCTCAGCCTCCCAAGTAGCTGGGACTACAGGCACGTGCCACCATGTCTAGCTGGAGAAAGCCAGCTTCCATGTCATGAGCAGCCCTATGGAGAGGCCCACATGGCCAAGGAACGGGTGAGGCCTTTGGCCAACAGCCACATGAGTGAGCCTGGCACAGGTTCTCCAGCCCCAGGTGAGTCTTCAGATGATTGCCACCTTGGCTGATGGCTCAACTACAAGCTTGTGGGTGAACCTGAGACTGAACCATCCAGGTAAGCCACTGCTGGATTCCTAATCCTCAAAAACAGGATTTTATATATATATATTTTTAGTTGTCCAGCTAATTTCTTTCTATTTTTAGTAGAGATGGGGTCTCGCTCTTGCTCAGGCTGGTCTCAAACTCCTGACCTTGAGCAATCCACCCGCCTCGGCCTCCCAGAGTGCTAGGATTACAGGCGTGAGCTGCCGTGCCTGGCCCCACACACTGTTCTATTCCCCATATTTCCTGAAAACTGCAGTTCGTTATAGCTGAGCCTTGATCACACTATATTATTCCATATATAATGGTCAAGTATTAGCAAAACTAATCTATGGAGAAAAAGATCAGAACAGTAAAGTCCTAGGGAAGGGATATCTGCAGAGTGAGAAGCAAAAGGGAGCCTGCTGAGTGCTGGAAATATCCACATTTTGACCAGCAATGGTTATAGATACATTTGCAAAAATTCATCAAGCTGAACACTGAAGATTTGTTTGCTTTCCTCTTTGAAGTAATACCTCAATTTTAAAAATAAGATATCTTCCCCCCATGCATTTTGAAGTTTTAAAATACATTTTAAAATAATTCAGTGGTCAAAGAAATAACTGACCTAAGACTTCATAACTAGCCCATGGCAGAACAGGGATTAAAATCCAGGTCTGTCTGGCTCTGAAATACCTGCTTTTAATTATTTTGCTGTGCCGCTTCCTTCTGCATCATCACCTAATCCCAACAACATTCTAAAAAATTCCGTATGCACCAACTACAGCTTTTGAAAGAGTAAAGGAATTAAATAGGTGTGCTTTATAATTTTTAAGCTATCAGAGTAGAAGAGGAATGGAAAAAACTAATAGTGAAGAGAGAGCACTGTTCTCAGTGAAGTGTGCAATTAGCAGTTGGAGGGAAAGGCAAGTTGGTAAAACACAGGTTCAGCCTGCAGTCTCAAGGGAGAAAGGATCATAAACACAAAAACAGAGAGGGCCAGATGATGATCAGGACCAGATGGCTGTCACCAGGGCCACGCTCAAGCTAGTGTGAAATAAGGAGAATCACGAAAAGGTTATTCAACACCAGCCCCAAACCAATTACTGTTCTTGGACTTAGGCTACATTTCCTCTTTATTTATAGGGAAGTGTAGGTTTGTATATGTGTGTTTGTGTGTGTGTGTGGTTGCAGGGAACAGCAAAGAGCAGTTCGGGGGATAACTGATCAACACTTGAGAGTAAAATTGGGCTATAATTAGGTGAGCATAATTGTTTCAGTGGAAAAGATTGTTCTCACACTCTTTCCCTTCCTTTTCTTATATTCTCAGAACTGCTGAAGGGCAGTGCATTTGGCAGACTGAATTGGGCACTGGTCAGATAGTTTTAGTAGAGAAAAGTGCCTGAGGACACTAAATTCTGTTCAATCCCATTTACTGAACTGTGGGGAAATGGAATAAGAATCATGATAACTTGCTTATAGAGGGTGAGAAGTAAAAAACCACAACCTACAATTTGTGTCTCAGGTTGCAGGTGGAAGCTGAAAACTCTACCCTTGCGCAGAACAGAGTTGTCAGACTAACTGCTTTGTTTATTGGCTTATTCTCACAGAGAGACAAGAGTATCCAAAAGGCTACCAAATCAAAGGCCCACAGAACTCTTTCGATTAACGTTTATTAGTAAAGAGCTACTTTTGCCTCATCCTTGTATCCAAATACTGTTGGACTTCCAACCATGACACTCAGGAGCTGTCAGGAGTCCTCTGGAATGTGGCAGCAGCCCTTGGCTCCACTGCTAGTCCTGCCCTAATTTGCCCTGCTACTGGGGGGCTGGCATAAGCAAAACTTGGGGGTAATGATGAAGTAATATCTGAAGCCCTGGAGTGGAATGTATTTGCTTAAGCAGGTTTTTACGGTTTGATTTTTCACTTATTTTCTGAGTGTACTATAGGCTAGTTCCTGTGAGTCAGCTGCCTCCCTGGGGGCCTTGTACTGGCTGGCCATGCTTGCCGGAGTTCTTTGTAACCTTCCCAGCAGGAATATTTCTGTGCAGTAGAGGGTAGTATTTTCAAATGCTCAGGCACTAGCTCCCCAGCTGTAGGAGAACCTGGAACTAGAGGCTCTAGAATGTGGAGATAAAAATGTGGAGGCCTGACATTTACTCTCATATTTGATAGATATTTTGACAGGGTAGAGAATTTTAAATTTAAAAGAACTTTCCTTCAGAATTTTAATGGTCTTGCTTCACTGTCTCCAAACATACCTTATTGTTAATGAAAAGCTTGATGCCAGTCTGATTCTTATTTGTAGATAAATTATTTTTTCCTTCTCTGGAAGATTTAAGAATCTTGTCTGTATTCTGGGAGATATGAAATTTCACAATGATATGCCTAACAGAGGGCGTGTATGCATTTTGGTAGCTGCCCGCCTGTTTTTGGCAGGCTCTTTTAAAATTAATTATTTTTAAATTTTTTGTTATGGAAAATTTAAAACACATACGAAAGTAGAGAAAATACTTTGATAGTATAATGAACCTACATATATTCATGTACCATCCACCCTGCCTCAACAATGATCAATTTATTACCAATCTTCTTTTGTCTGAACCACCCCAAATTCCCCAACCTAAGTATTCTGAAGCATATCTAAAACATTTTATTCACAAATAATTCATTGTATTTCTCCAAAAGATAAGAGATTGGGCCAAGTACAGTGGCTCATACCTGTAATCCCAGCACTTTGGGAGGTCAAAGCAGGAGGATTGCTTGAGGCTAGGAGTGGAGTTCAAGACCAACCTGAGCAACATAGTGAGACCCCCATCTCTACAAAAATAAAAAATAAAAAAATTAGCCAGTTATGGTAGCTTGTGCCTGTAGTCTCAGCTACTCAGGAGGCTGAGGCAGGAGGATCGCTTGAGACCAGGGGCTGGAGGTTGCAGTGAGTGAGCTATGATGATGCCACTGCACTCTAGCCGGGGCAACAGAGGGAGACCCTGTCTCAAAAAAAAAAAAAAAAAGCATTAAAAAAATCATAAACCATACTAATAATAATCCTTAGCATCATCAAATATCTAGTGTATGTTATCATTTTTCTGATTTGCTTTTTTGGTGTGTGATTTCGATCTTATTCCAATCAGAATTCAACTAAAACCCATATATTGCAATTAATTTATATATCTCTTCAGCCTAATTTAACCTATAAACTTCCTCTCTCTGTTTCTCTGTCTTTCTCTATCTCTTTACTTCCTTTGTAATTTATTTTTTTAAGAACATGTGGGAGAAGTTTCCATAGTTTGGATCTTGTTGATTGCTTCCCCATGTAACAAATTCCTTTGTTTCCTGTATTTTCTGGGAATTAGAGTTAGCTGTAGAGGTGTGATTAAATTCAGACTTGATTTTTTGGAGTCAGAATATGTCATAGATGGTGTCTGTCAGAAGGTATGTAATATCTAGTTGTCTTTTTTTGTGTGATATTAATAGCCATTGATGGACATTGTCCTGCTAGGACCTTTTAATTTGAACGTGTGCTGGGGAATATTCTTGTATTATTTACGTTGTAATTCTTTTCCTCTAATTCCTTCCTCTATCTTTCTGGAATGCCTTTTAGTTAGATGTTTTCCCTTGCGGACTTTGGATTCTTTTAAGTATTCTTTTATTTTCTGTCTCTTTGACTTTTTGCTTTGTGTTCAGTTTTCTTTAGTGTCTATAGAATTCTATCGAACACAGTTCTCCTGTGTTCCTTTTTCATGGAGTCCTGTTCTTATTTTATTGGATGCAATATCTTCTCACATCTCTCTTAGATTTTCATTTTTTTAAAAGCTCTCCTTTATTTCCCAAATTATATCGTATATTCTGGGATGAACCTTTCTGTATGTCTGACTTGAGCCTTTTCTTTCATGCTGCAGATATTTCTCAAATGCTGTTAGTTCTTGGCTGTTGATTTATATTTAAGGGGAGGCAAACCATAGCTGCCAGGGAGCTCTGTGATTGTTTCTTTCCCTTGGCAGGCTTCAGTGTGGATGGACAAGAAACAAGCTATTACCACAGTGCCTCCCAACTGCCAGAACATGGAAGGCTGTCTTGATTACTGTAGCTTTGTAGTAAGTTGTGAAATCAGAAAGTGAGTCTTTTAACTTTGTTCTTCTTTTTCAAGATTGTTTTGGCTGTTCGGGTCTCTTGCGTTTCCATTGAATTTAAGGATCAGTTTGTCAATTTTTGAAAATTAAAAAATACAGCTGGGGCTGGGCGTGGTGGGCACTCCCTTGTGGCCACCAGCACCAGGTCACCCCTGAAACCAGCCCAGTCTTACCCAAAGCCCATGGTGACTGTTGCCTGGCCGCCTCTGATGTTTATTCAAAGGCCAAGGGCTCTTTAGTTAGCAGGTGGTGAATCCTTCCAGGACTAGGTCCCTCCCTTTAGGGTTGCATGTTTCCTTCTGGCCAGGGTGGGTCCAGAAATGCCTTCAAGGAACCAAGGCCTGGACTTAGGGGCTTCAGGTATCCACTTAATACCTTATTTTCCTGTGGCTGAGCTTGTGCTTAAGTTGCAGAACAAAGTCCTCTGAGCTCTTCCCCTTCTATTCCCCAAGTAGAAGAAGACTCCCTGCGTCATACTGCTTATAGTTGGGGGAGGGGAGTGACATAGGTATTGGCTTGGCCACTACTTCTGGTGTCTCACTGGGTTATCTGCACCCCAAGTCCACTGGCTGTGAGCCAGCACAGCCTTAGGAATTACTCAAGGGCTGCAGCCCTTGTGGCCAGACTGCCTTAAGAATTTAGTTCAGGCCCCAGGCAGGTTTTCGTCAGCTGGTGGTGGGGCTAGCTGGAACTAGGGTTTTGAGGCAGAGGATTTCTTTCTGGCTGTGCTCATCTAACTGCTCCCTCCGTGGGTGCAGGCAGAATTCTACCCTGTGCTGCGTTCCGCTGTGACAGGGCAACGCTGAGTTTTAATTCAAAGCCCACAATCACTTCCCTTTCCCTCTCTAGTACACACAGATTCTGTCTCCACTCCACATGCTGGTGTGGCACCTCTTGGGGAGGGGTGGTGTAGGCAGTGCGAGATTGTGCTTTCAGCCCTCTTCAGTGCCTTTTTCCTTGATATAATGTTAAAATCAGGTAGTATGATTACTTACCTAATTTTTGGTTCTTCCAAAGGTGCTTGTTTCAGCAGATAGTTGTTGAATTTGGTGTTCGTGTGGAGGGACCATCACTGGAGGTTTCTATTTGGCCATCTTGCTCCACCCCCTCTCCCAATATGCCTTATTTTTAAAGGATGCCATTGAGCAGACACAAATATTTTTCTCCTTTGACAATTCTCTTAAACATACACAGGAATCATTATTACAGCGTTATATTTATTGGTGGACAAACTGAAGCATCAAATTTTATGATTCAGATCAAATAATATATAGCCAATGGTTATCTAAGGCTGTGATTCTTTGAGCCTTTGTTCATCCTGCTTGATTAGAGTGAATGAACCTAAAAGGATCTAGTAGGTGATGACATTGCACCCAGCAGCTTGCTACTGCTTCATAGGAATACAAGAGATGAGGCACAGAGGCCCCAATTTCTGCTGTCTTTTGAAAGTCTCCTATTCTGTCTTTTCTTATTCCCACTAGTCTCCAGCAGATTCTCTACAAGAAAACACTGTTTAACTTATGGAGGGAAACTCTACCTAGTATTTACAAATCAACCCTTGACTGAACATATAATGAAAATATCAATTTTCAGTTTTCAGGCCAAATAAAGTTCTATTTTAGACATTTTTCCTTTTTTTTTTTTTCAAATGGGCAACTGAAATTATGATGATAGTTTCGTATTTCCATAATCTATTTCTTTTTCTTTTATATTGAGTCTGTCTAAGTCCCCAAACCCAGAATACCAATTTTATTTTCATTTGATTCTTCTTTGCTTCTGAAAACTGCAAATTAAGTCCTTTTATATTATTCCAAAAACAGGCTTCCTTTCTTTTCTCCACCCCTGGTTTCTCAAATAATTACTCCTTTGTGAAGAACTGAACAATAGCAAACCACTGGTAATCTGTTGCTGGTTTAAGTCCTATATTTAACCAACAAGTTTTTAATCAGAAACATAATCTCACCTATTGGGTAACCAAAATTTTGTTTAATATATCTGAGAGTAATATATCTCCATGTCTGACTGAGATGGTCTCATTTAACTTCCCATACACATTAGACACTTTTAAGTATAAAATAGGATGCACCAAAATGATACCATTTGATAAAATTTGAAAGTGGAAAATTAAAAGTTTAACCAATATTTCATTTTTATTTTTGTCATTCACAGAAGGTTTTTGGCGTGGTTGCTTTTTCTACTTTTTCATTTTCCTTGAAGTACAGAATTCTTCATTATTGTCAAATGTACACTTTGGATACGATTATGATTATATAATATTATGTTTCAAAATTGAATGCTTTGTGAGTTGTTTTTAGAAACACTACCTTTCAAATTGATTCCAAAGTAGAAATAAAATTGCTGGAGAATTGAGCATGAGAGATAGGAGCCCAGGTGAATGCAGTTGTTCCTCAGCAACCTTCATCTCTTAACTTCTGTGGGTTTCCCTCCTGTTCTTTTTACCCCTTGGTGAAGCACTTCAGATTTTGGTCAACTTGTTGTTTCCTCTCGGCAGTATTTTCTATGAGATGGTTGCTCCCAACTGGATTGGAAATCAAGGTACCTGGGTTTTCATCCTGCCTAGTTATTAACCAGTGTAACCTGAGGCCAGTTATTTACTTTTTGAACCTCAGTTTCCTTCTCTATAGAATGGAAAAGGGAGTGTATGTGTGTTGGAGGTGGGTGGGACTCAGTGAGCTTCAAGACCTCTTCAGGCTCTTACTTTATAATTTTCTGGGATTATACAATCTAAGTCTTAATTATCCAGTGCTTTCGACTTTTCCTAATTTCCTGATAGTCATCATCTTTCTATATATTTCCATATGTGTATATATACTAAATATATATGTGTACACACACATACATGTGTATGTGTATCTATCATGTCTTCTATATTCTAGCTAGGTAACATTTATTCAGTGGTTAGCATGAGGCAGCTGCTATTGTAAATGCTTTACATTTATAATCCTCACAACAATCACCCAGGGTATGTATCAGGGAAACGAGGCACAGAGAGGTTCAGCTACTTGCTCAAGATCACCCTGACAGCCAGCAGCTGAACTAAGATTCAAATTCAAGTAGCCAGGTGCCAGAATCACGCTCTTAACCCTTGCACTATACAACTTTTTATGTAAGAATTTTATATTCCACTTTTTGAGAAGTCTTGACCAAATTCTCATGGTTAATAAGTGGCAGAACATGGATTAAAGTCCCGTAATTCTGACTCCTTACCATACTGCTCACTGCCCTATATTTCTTGGTTCTTCCTGATGCTGGTGAATTAAGGAGACTTCTCAGTGCCACACAGCCACCAGCTTTCTTCCTCCCTCGTCAGGATGCATGGCAGGTGGGAGAGTGAGGCGGAGTTTTGGGAGGCAGAGAAGTCAGGGACCGAGAGTGTCCTGAGCCCCCCTTAGGGAAGTATTAGGACCAGGCTGGCCCTTAGTTTGGGTTCTTCCATCCCCAGGAGTCTCAGTTACTGATAAAAGGAGGGTACTTCCTCAGTACTGCTGGGATTTAAAGCCCCACTAGCACCATGGTTTTCCTCAAGCCATCTTGACTCACCCTCCAGTGGTGGAGGCAGATCAAGGTCAAAAATGATGCCTGAAATTCTCCATTCCTCAATGTCCAAATATATTCTCCCCACCCATGGAAGCACAACTTGCTTTGAGGCAAGCGTCAAAGCTCATTGGTAGCCTGAGCCTGGACAGAAGTTTCTGAAGGATGGATACCTTGATGCCTGCCAAGCTCCAAAGTCCCCATGCCCTCCACATCCCGATGCCACCCACATGTCCCCACTTCATCTTCTAGCAATTCGTCTTTCTCTGTTATGAGATTTTGGCACCCCATGCTGCATTAGCTACAGTGCTGCCAGCTTATTGGAGTAAGAACTGCTGAGAGAGCTGGGTACCCTGGATCCCTACTCTGTTCTTTCTAGCCCTCATTCCAGAATGGCCCTGAGAGCTCTAGGAGCTTTTGCGTTCATCTCTTCCCAATTGACTCCCAAAGGTGACTTCCAGGACAGGCAAGGGATATTCTCTCTGGTCTCCTTTTGTCTTCTTTGTTTAGGACACAGACATTTCCAGCTTTCTTGGGTAGGTCTTATCTCAGGTATGTTCATTCATGCATTCACTCATCCAACATTAAACAAATATTCTATGAGTCCCTACTATATGCCAAGAACAGTTATAGACATTTGGAAATACGTTAGTAAACAAAATAAATAGTGCTTACATTCTAGTGGGTATAAAGAAATAAACTATATAGTGTGTTAATAAGCTCTAAAAAGAAAAAAAATATGGGAAAGGGGGATAGAAAGTGGCAGTGGGGATAAAGTATTAGAAAGGGATGTCGGCTTTCATTGGTAAGGTACATTTGAGTAAAGCCCTTTAGGAAGTGAGGGAGCAAACTGGGCGGCTACGTGGGGAAGAGGGAGTGGCTCATGCAGGGGCAATGGCAAGTGCAAAGCCCTGGGGCTGGTGGTCTGATTAAGGAGGCATATGGGCATAATCTGATTAGTAGGAGCAGGTTGGAGCTGCCTGAGAAGGGCCATGGTTTAGGAATACCCCACGGAGAGGAACTCATGCCTGGTACAGTATTACATCTTGATAGAAGACTTAAATGGCATAGCAAAGCCTGGAATCTAAGGAGGGAAGACATATGTGGGTGGCAATCTGGGCAAGAGGTTGGCAATGCATGGAGAGAGTGTGTCCAACAAGTGGATAGCAAGAGCGGTGGTGATTTGCCTAATGTCTCTTAGCTCTAAATATCCTCCTCTGCTCTGCTCTGTGCTGTCAGAGCTGGGTCTCTGCAAACCACATTCAGAAATTCCTTTACCAGCCGGCCTCCTCTTAGGTTCTGCCAATAGGAGGCAGGAGACAGAGATTGAAAGGTGGGAGGAGGAGAGAAAAGAGTCATTTTCTGTTTCTTGATGTCGATGTCATTGCTCCGGAAGTACTTTGTCCCAGCAGTGGCATTTCACACCGCTGTGGCAGTTTGTTACTGCTTTCCACATTTCCAGAAGCAGCCTTGTCTTGTCTCCTCAGTGGTACCAGTGGAAGCCACATTATGAACCACCACAAAGGTCTGAGCTCTGGCTTTGTGGTGCCCACTTCTTTCCAGCTCCTAAATTCTCATAGCCCCAATTCCTCCCCTTTTGATCTCCCTAAGTAAGGATGGTAACTGCTTTCTGCAGATAGTGTGTCTGCTCAGCCAGCCCTCCATCACCTGTGTAACCAATTCTTTATATTTTTTCTGTTATAATACCCAGTGCAGTGTCTGTAATACCCAGTGACAGGATCCTGACTGAGACAGGAGGAGAGCTTGGAGCACAGAACCCAAGAGGGAGGTATTACTCAGGAATCCAGGCAAGTAAGTAGTTGGTCAACTGGTAGCCAGAGAGTACTGGGGATGCCGGTAACATGAGTCTCTGAGCTGGTTTCCTTGTCTGTCACAATTGGAATAACAACGCCCGCCTTCTATTTTTGTTGAAGTGTTAGTTAGTTTACCTGAACAGAGACCTGGAAGGAGTCTGATTTCAAGTCACAGAAGCATCAGTGATACAGTTTAAGTGACAAATGGAGATGTGTTATAAGGATACAGAGTGTCATATGGAATCCAAGAGCAGGAAGAGCATCTTGACCCCAGAAAGAGCTTGAGACTGGGAACTAGAAAACTGTCAGATTTCTCGCTTACCTTTGCATTTTGCTGCATGTTGACTTTGTTCTTTTCTCCCTGCAGACTGGCTTTCTCTGCTTCCACAGTCCAGAGAATATTGTCACCTGTGGTTTCAGGGTTGATACCTCCTCTTTCTAAGAAACCAGTCCAGACTGGACTTTCAATCCTTTGCTCCATTTTCAAATTTTATATAACAGAATTTCTTATAGTCTATGAAATGAAATTCAAAAAACAGCTTGGGTCGAGTGTCTATTTTTGATTCCTTCATTTAGGGTCAAGGAAGGGGAGGCTATGGAATCCAAGTGTGGATTCTGATAGTCCAGCCCTAGGGGAGGGGCCAGTACCAAGGTCACTGAGGACTGAGCAGAACTACAAACATCTACTATGCTGGATGAAGCTTGGAACTGAGGCCAAGATCCAATGTAGGTCTTTAATCCCAGACATACTAGCCATAACCATACAGATCCTCCAACCTCAGGCTCAGAGCGAGTCTAAGAAGGTGGGGAAGGGGGCTAAGACTGGGTATGCGGGGGAGGATCAGGGCCTCTGCAGGAAGCGGGAGAGATGTGGACTCAGAACACATCTCCATTCACTCTGCCAGATCCCTCAAGTATATTCCAGATTTCTCATGAAAAATTAAATCAATTTTCCCTCTAATCTTCATTCTATTGTAGAAAATGGGCTCCCATGGGCTAAGCCAAGAACAAGAGATTGCAGGTTTTGATCTGTGTCCTCAGTGACTGCTGACATCCCAGGGGGTGATCTCCAGACTCCATTCTCCTCAAGCCTCTCCCCTAACCCCCGTTTGGTCTAGGGATACTTTACTTATTTTTTTCCCTATATATTTTGTTGGCCTTGAATTTCTTAAATGTTTAAAATACAGACGTTTTGTGCAACTGGCCTCTTCTCTGGGACATGAAGGGCCTTGGAGAATATAGTTTCTACCCACAAAACTAACATCTGAGCCTTCCCAGAAGCAGACAAGGATGACATAGAATCTGGTCTTTATCTTGAAAGGCAATTTGAGTGCTGCTGGACATTCCAAGCTGGAATTGTACATGGAAAAATAACACAACATTGGTGCTATAAATTTCTTTCAGCTTTGAAATATGTTGTGTATTAGAAACAGAGAGGTGATGTTTATGGCGTAACTCAGGGCAATGAATAGAGTTACGCTTTAAGAACTGAACAATAGAACATTATGCAAACAAAGCATCTAATGTGAGATGTTTTAGAGCATAAAATAATTTTTAATAATTATATAGATGCTTCCTTCCAATAAGCACACAGACACTAACCTCTCAGACTTCCAGTGCCCTCCAGAGATAGATGAGAAAAGTATGGCCAATCCCTAAAAATAAAGCTCAAATAACTAAAAGTCCTTTGATCTTCCAAACTTCTTGGATCAAGACAGTCAGTGGGGACTATGTTGTTTCTCTCACAGATCTGGAATAAACCCCAGCTTGGAAGCAAGGCAAGCTGAGGGTCTTCAAGTTCCATAAGGAGGGTTTTCATTACGTGTAAGATGATTGCTCCAAACTGAGCTCGGCATGGAAAATAGCACTGCAGCTCAAAGTCCACTCTGCTCTGCCAAATGGGGATATGAAGAGCTGGGAGATAGTTTCACTAGCTGAGGGGGGTTTCCACTGAGAACAGATAAGGTTCACCTGGCGGCAGAAGAGATTCAGGATAGATAGAACTTTGGCTATGGAGAGATCCTGTTCTCTGGAGACCTTTAAAAGTAGGTTGCTTTCTTATCTGACAAGGATGGTTTAGGGTTCCAGACTGTAGCCTGGAGGAAGGTTATACCCCTAGGATGATGATATGAAATACATTGTTTTAAAGACTCTTTTTATAGCCCTCACTCTCCTCAGGGAATCTAAAACTGAGTTACCATTCTGAGTTTTCTGTGCCCATTTTTTCACGCTTCATCTCAGAATTTCTGCCAAGGTGAGGAATGATTACTCTTTCTCCACAATGAGAAAGGAAATGAAAGAACAGCAAAGCAGGCGGGGAGACCAGATAAACTCATTCACTAGAATTAGGTGTGATTGAGGGTCCAGAGAGGCCCTGAGGTTTGTTACTGTTGCCAAATGGGAGGAAGGAGCCCTGAGAATCACAGGAACTGGATTCAAACTCAGATTCTGTCGTTTACCAGCGAAAAAATGTTGAATAACTTACCAATTCCCTGAGTTTCCTTTTCCTTATTTGTAAAGTGAAGATATAAATATCTGCACTGAGTACATATTGGGGCTGTCTGAGGATCAGATGAAGTCATGTCTGTGAGAGCGCTCCTTAAACTGTGAAATAGTATATGTGGCATTGTTAAAAACACAGGCAAACGAGAATCTTATTTTGGCCATTAACCTCAACTTCCTTTTTACTCGACTTTTCAGTTCATCCGTGGGAGAATCACTGACCATGATTTGAATTTTCGTCTTTTGATTTCTTGTTTCTTTCTGGTAGAAGTGGTAAGGAGCAGTGACAAAATCATTAAAGGGCTTCCGGAGAAAAAAGGATGGGAAGGGAAAGGACTTAGATGATTCTCCATCTGAACAACAAGACTCTGATCCCCGCAAAACGAAGAATTAACTATTTCCCACCTGCTCTGAAATTGTCCCTATTCACCGCATGAGCACGCAACACTTTATTGTCAACACACACACACGCATGTGTATTCTAGCTCCACCAGGTGTGATCTTGGGCAAGTTAACTTCTCTTTCCATTAGTTTCTTCAAACAGACATCGGGGAAATAATAGTACCCACCCAACAAAGTTCTTGTGAGCATTAAATAAACTAATGATGTTTAGAGTTAAAATTATCTTTGAAAGAACTTTTGATCACTCATAATGATAGTATCCATGCTTTTGTGGCTACAACTTCATGAGATAATTCTTAAGCATACTAAGATTCAAGAATCATGAGCTGAATTCAGGAAGAAACCAATGCAAAGTCTGTGTGCAGCTGTCTGGACATTCAGACTATTCTGCTTTTAGGAAAACTAGAGTGTTTCTATTGCTTACAAGAGTTCTTACACAATGATTTTTTTTAAAAAAAATATTAACCCTTTATGCACTAATATATGTCAATGGATTTGTCTATATGGACAGATTAACCAGTAACTAGGAGTCTTATTTTAAGAATTAGGCTCTAAAATTGGTGCTTAAGTTAAATGTGTATGCAATGTTTTCTGGCTTTGTGTTGATGAGGCATAATTTCTTTCAAATCCAGGGATTGTCTGGCTTGGTTAACTATTGGTGCAGCATACAATTTAGGGGTGTCTTGTAATGTACAACAGTTTTCTGAGAAGTGACTCTCTTATGAATGTGAGCCCTTGGAGGCATATTCAAATCACGTGACCCATCACCCTCTACAGTTTGGAGGTAGAAGATGAATACATGAAACACATCTGACCAATCAGATTCTTCATCTTTAGTCAAACCTGCCATTCTCTCATGTTCACTTGATGTGAGGAGGTATGAATTTGGGAGCGAAGGCGCCATTTTAGGGGAACCACCTACAGTAATGTGTGAAAATAAGCAGAACATGCTGGTTTGTTGAAAAAGGATGGGTTAAAGAAAGATGTGCAGAGATAGGCAGTGGAGAGAGAGAAGTGAGAAATGAATAAATAGAGAGAGAGAGAGAGAAGAAATAAGAGAATGAGGACAGAAGAAGACAAGAGGATAGGAGAGAAGAGAAAACTGTTGACTAGGTTACTGGTAGTTAATTTCTGGTTTTAATTCCTTGTGAAGATTAAATGTACCACATGAGTTTGGTTTCTGTGAATATGCACATATCCTTTTAAGATGTGTGTGTGTGTGTGTGTGTGTGTGTTGTGTGCATGTGTCTTAAACTAAGTTAGCTAAATTCCTTTTACTCTCATACTTCATTTTATTTCCTAAGGCATCACAAATGTGCCCTGCTCCTAGCTATTTAAAGACTGAAATACTATAGTGATTTAATTCTCAACTCTTATATTTACTTGAACCTGGGTTTGTAGACCAGAAAAGATCTTGACAAATCATCCTGCACTTTTCCTTACTTCTAATTAACAATTGCATTTTGACCATTCCAGATGGAACTGTCCTATTTTTGGTAAAATCCCAGTAATGGAATTCTATGTTGTTTCTCAGTCATTCATTTTCAGTGTAAAACAGTCCTTCTAACTAGGATGTATTGTCTCCTATGGAACACAAATAATTCTGATTGTAATGACTCATGTTTCCCAAGCCAAACCAACCAGGGAGTAAAATCTATCCACAAAAGAGTAATAAAATGGTATTTCTCCACATCTGTTCCCACATTATTAGGAATTCCAGCCTTGCTCAAAACTCTATCAAATAGTTCTGAAAGTCCCTAGGAAATTTCTTCTGTGTGATCCATGAATTAGTCCTTTCAGCTTTGAGATAACATTTGCCATTTTCTTTCTTTCCAGCTCTGGCTTCCTACAGCAATGGCTGTTGTCAAGGCTGAAGAAACACACCTCTCCCCACCCAGCCAGAGTTGTCTCTCAAAACTGACGCTCAAATATGATGATTCCTCCTAATGCTTGAAATATCTCTCCAATATCTTAGTAAAATATCACTTTCAGTTTTTTCTTGCTCATTTCTTGGTAGTACCTTCTTCCTAGAGTTCAAGATTAGACCCTGGATGTGGCCGAGCATAGCCCACATGATACAGATGGTATTTTGAGTGATAGACATAATATTTTCAGTGATAGACATGATATTTTTCTTTGAGCTACTCCTTACCTTTGACACAGCTCAGTTATACTTGGGACTGTCTTTTACCCCTGAGTTCGCTCTCCACTTAGCAAGTTCTTCCCCAGAAGTCTCCTTGGTCTGCGTACAAACAGACTCTTGACTTGGTTGCCCATTCTTCCTCAGACAAACCTAGGGGTGTCTGGGTTTTGGAGTCCACATCACTGGCTCAAGCTGGAATCCTAGTTATACACATACCCAGATAAACAACCCTGCCCATGGAGTAGAGCCACTTTAAATAATGAAGAGGAGGACACATACCTATACCTATATGTACCTGTCCTTTATGAGATTCTGGTTTTTATGAAGCTATTATACTATTTTCCACAATTGACCTGTAGTTTCACCAAATCTGTGAAATTATAGGTCATATTTTTGGTACATTCTTTATATTAACACCAAAGAGGTAAACCACTATAGGCCTAGATATTTGAGAAGGATTCTAGGGCTGTTTCTATAACCAGACGTCCGTAGTTGTCTCCAGCAAGCACCCAGTTAAAGTGCCTGACAACTGCTCGATACATATTTATTGAATGAAACTGGATGTCCCGGCCTCAGTCACCCTCAGACCTTACTTCAGATGCTGTAAGTTATTTGATGAGTCTTAATAGGTTTATCTCTGTAATCGCCTTGCTCTCTGTGCAATAATCCTTGTTCTAGTTTTTTCTCATAGGTCTTGTTTGCTACCTTTAGTCCTCTCTGTGGCTGCTCTCCGAAGAGTGCCTGTGTTCTCCATGTCCCCTTGTAGTGAGAAGCGCAGATATTAAAGGCTGCTTTCTGACTCTCAGACTAGTGCAGAGCTTATGAGCCCTTTTGGGACTTAACACTGACAGTTTGCCTCTTAATTTTATGGCCACCCCGACTGGGGATTTCTCTGCCTCCCACAACCCTTACGAAGCTTCTCCTGCTCCAAACTTGCTATGGGCATGTCCCTCCACGATCCCTTTCCGGCTTCCCTTTCCTGTTTGCTCACCTCTCTTGCTCATCTTGGAGGCTGTGCAATCCCAGATTAACGACAAGCAGAGAACGGTTGGTGACAGCTCAAGAGCTGGAGGAAAGACGTCTCCTTACGAGAAGGTGGGCTGAGTCATCCCACCCTCCCCTTTGCCATCTACCTTCCTCATGGATCTCCCTTCCCGAGAGTAGTCCTTGACTGCCCTGCATCCCCGACGTGCGCAGTGAACCGGGACCTCCAGGGCAGCCCAGCCTGTGCTTGGTCAGGATGACCCAGGCTCTGAAGGGTTAAGGCTAGAGCCCTGATGGATGGAGAGGAATATTAGTTATCCTTTGGAGAGCCCAGCAAGGCTTCCTCCCCTGTCGCCTACTTGCCCCCTTCACATGATCTCTGGCCATAGCCACGGAAAGGGGGAGGAAAAAAAAAAAAGAGAAGAAAAAAAAAGTTTACAAAATCATTTAGAAAGTCCTTGTAAATGCTCGTGTTTTCATTTAGCAGCTTGAATCCGGGACAGCAACAGACCCTCAGAGGCAGCAGCCAACTGGGAGTTGAGTGGAAAAGAAAATAGGAATCCTGGACTCTGGAACTGTCCAGTTTTTTTGGCGGGGGAAGGGATTAAATAAAATCTTTTGGGGGAGGGCTCAGCTCTGGGTTTTCATGGCCAAAATACTAAAGATCAACTCCATGTGTGTGACCCAACTGTCCTGGAAGCTTCGGTTGGAAGAAACTCCAAACTTTAAGTTGTGCTTATAGCTTCAGCCAAGTAAGAAAAATGAGGTGGGGGGAGTCACAGGATGGGGACCGAGTCTCAGATGGAGGGGGAGTGGGTGGGGGTGCATGCGGGTGGGGATAAGGTGGAAGGGAGCTATGTCTTTAAGTCTGTCCTATGGTTATACATATTTTTTTTTTCTTCTATGAATGGGTTTTGCTGTAAATTATAGCTTTGCCCGTAGTCCCTTGGGTCAAAAGAAATAGTCTCTAAACAGAAAACAGCTCTGATTGGTGACTTTCCTTCTTCCCTCCCCAACCCCCTTCCTAATTGAAACCAAATGTGCAATATATTGGATGCTGGGATCCCTGGCGCTCTCCCAGGAATCCTCAGAATGTGAGGTTTCTCTCAAAGGCATCTTGCATCAGCCTGTGGATGTATGCCTACCACCGGGCTCCTTCACCGGCAAAGTGGAAAAAGAAGCGTTTCACTACAAATTCTTCTTTTTGGGTTGGGGGAACGCAGTGGATTATAGCTCTGTTTGCTTCTTTCCAAAACTGTGCACCCCTGGATGAAAGTAAGTTATGTGGGTCTTTTTTTCTTCATTTTTTTTGCTTTTTCGAAAACGAAAGCTCCGAATATACTTCTCTTGGAGTCTCAGGAAAAGTTTTAAAAGGGAAACAGAAGGGGGTTTCAAGTCAGGCAAGGAAGGGAAAGGAATGGGTCGCCACAGACTCGAGAAATCAGATCCCACGTTTTGGGGGTGGGGGTCTGGATTTACGTTATGGAGGGAAGAATGAAGAGCGCTAATAACCAAAGAAGGCTGAAGCAAAGTAAATGTATCCATAGCAGCCGCAAGATACAATAAACAGAGTTAGCAGAGTTGAAATTGTTGGCAGGCAAGACAGGCCGATTGCAGAGTCAGTTTCAGGATGGAGACGCTGGAGCAGGGGGCCAAGGTTTGGGGCATTTGGTAGTGGTGTTCGAGGGTGCTGAGCTTCGGAGAGAACGTAGACCAAGGACTTTTTGCTTTTCAGGGGAGTTGCTGTTAATTGTGAGGAGGGTGCCTGTGGCCGAGGGGTGGCCTGCCCCGAGGTTGGGGGTGGCTGGGCACGAGGCCGGGTGTATGGAGGGCTTTGCAGTTGGTGGCGATGAAATACAGCTTCCCAGACTCATCTCCTCGCTGGCTCGGGGTGCCTTCCCCTTTGTTATCGAATGACTTGGGGCGGTTTTCAGTGGGGACCTCTGAGTCCTGGCCTAGGTGCAAGAGTCGCGTCTAAAGGGAAAGAGAATTTTTCCAAGTGACTGCGACTCTCAGGCCAGCCATTTGAGGCGAGAGTTCGCGCTGCTCAAACCAGTAGGGGGTTCAGCACCATCTTGCCGACTGTTTGCCTTCTGCATCCTCTTTGTAGAGGAACACAGGGTTAGAGTCCTGCACAGGGCCTTAGATGTCAGATGTCTTTGACCCTGGCGATTCGCAAATGTCAAAAATGACAGGAAGGGGACTGACCTGTTCAGGGTCTCACAGCACATTAGTAGAGGGGCTAAAAATGAAATTGAAGCTCTCTTTACTGCTAATCCAGTGCCTTTTCCACTCCATACCTCTACTTTCATGTTCCTTTTTAAGTTTATTCTAGCTGAGACAATAGAGACTGTTTAACTAACAAGTTACCCCAAGGACATTAGTTATCCACAACTGAAGATGCTAATGGTGGTTCATCAGCTAATGATATCTGTGGTTATCTTTGGGGATGTGTGCATACCATAAAAGAGAGCTAACATTTGAATACATACTGTGCACCAGGCATCCATCCTGCTCAGAGCTTTACACACATGATTGGATTTGATTCTCAAGCTCCGTAAAGCATATTTCTATCTTTTACATAAAAATATTGAGGCTTAGAGAAGTGAAATGAGTTGTTCAAAGAAATGCAGTGGATACATTTGAAACTCATGCACATCCAACTCTAAAACCTGTGCTCGGAATCACTGTTCAATGATATTCCCCTCACCCGGCTCCATGAGTGCTCGGTTCTGTGTTTCACTTGGTGATCAGGAGGTGAAGATGTCGGCCTAGGGGAGCAGCTTGGATTCTCCCTCGGAGGCCACTTCTGCCCTTGGATGAGCATTTATCTGAATATCAGACGTGGGCTAATTTCTGGGTGCTCGGTGTATATTAATATTATACTTACCCTTGTTACGCAAAGAGCCTGGGATTTGGAGTCAGAAGACCCAGGATAAGTTCTGGCTCTACCTTTTAATACTTAGCAAAGTTGCTTTACCTTTCTGCACCTTGGCAGAAACACCTGTGTTTATTACATGGTACTAATAGCAATGCTTTTCAGTATTACTGTTTTAAGAGATATTGGACATGAATGCATTCTGAAAGCTAAGAAGGACTTAACCGTGTCAGCTCTTATGATACGGTCACTAAACACTACAGTGTAATGCGAGGCAGCTTCTGCCATGCTGGGTCTGGCAGTCAGTGCTGATACCAGCCAGTGGAGGGCAGTTGGATTTGGCTGTGTGTGAAATTCAGAAATGGGTGGCCTCAGTCTTAGAGCCCATCTCCTTTCCATGGAAATGATCCCTCCCTCATGGGGAACATTCCCAGGTGTTCTATCTGAAACTTTCCTCTGGTGGCCTGGTTTGTCCATGATCCTCACCTTAAGCAGCAGTGGCTGAAGGACAGTGTGTGAGCACCGCCCCCCCGCCCCCCGGTGTGGATCTGCGCCATCTCTGAACTAGGAGGGTTTAGTCAGGACCAATCTACTGGTTTCTTCTCCAAGGAGATTGACATCTGAGGAGCTTCGTATCTAGCTGAGGACAGATCCTTGACCCAGGACCTTCTCATTACTGGTGGGCATCTCTCCTGTCATCCTTTACCTCTGTGGCCCCCAACCCCTGGGCTGGGGACTGGTACTGGTTTGAGGTCTGTTAGGAACCGGGCCATACAGCAGGAGGCGAGCGGTGGGCGAGTGAGCGAAGCTTCATCTGTGTTTACAGCTGCTCCCCATTACTTACTTGCATCACCACATAAGCTCCGCCTCCTGTCAGATCAGCGGTGGCATTAGATTCTCATAGGAGCGTGAACCTTACTGTGAACTGAGAATCTAATACCCGATGATCTGAGTTGGAGCTGTGGGGGTGATGCTAGCGTTGGGGAGCGGCTGCAAATACAGATTATAATTGCTAGAGAGGTTTGACAGCACAATATATGTAATGAGCTTGAATCATCCCAAAACCACCCTCCCCAACCCCCATCCATGGAAAAACTGTCTTCCATGAAATCAGTCCCTGGTGCCAAAAAGGTTGGGGACCTCTGCTTTACCTGGCATTCCCCAGTCTGTGCCTGTAGTCAGAACATATGCCACTGCTCCTGGGGGTGGGGGTGGAGAGGCGGCACACAGCGGGGAAGCCCCCGCCTCTGTTTCTGGCTAAGATGCATTTACTTTTTAAACCCCGAAGTTAAGGGAGGTAGGGAAGGTATTTCCAAAATGCCTTTTATTTAGAATCCTCAACAGTGTCTGTGTCCAGGCAGAGAGTGGGAACACCATCCAAAGGAGCCTCCTCACCTACCCATTCTCCCCTAGCCTCTCTGTGAACTCACTGATTTCTTCCCTTCTCATTTAGTCATTCCCCAGTCTTCAAGTCCTGTGAATTCTCTGTCATATGCAATGAATTTAGTTCAAACCTTTCCATGTATTTGCATTTTTAAAAGACATGCTAAAATTTAGAGTGCCACCCCTCATATATGAATGTCATACGATTTTAAATTAGCATTAACCCGGAGACATCCTTCTCAAGTTCCTTTACAAGATCCACTTTCAGGCACTTCACATCATCCGCACCTCAAACATACAACCCAAACACACGTCTCGCAGGCATCCAGAAAGCAAACACCCGTCTAAAAATGGACTTCCACAGACTTGCTAGCATTCTTGTGCCAGCTCACATAAATGGTGACCTGTCCGCAACACACACACACTAGATTCTTTATACCTCTTTTCCTGTTTGAAGTTGTGCAATGTATGAATTGATCGACTCTCTCTTAACAATGACTACTCAGTCCAGAAATGTGTCCAACATCCCTAGGCATTCCAGACCTTCTCTGAATTCAGCAACCATTCATAATGAGGGCTGCTTACCAGTAACTTAGGAACTCAGTAAATTAGGAACTTAAGGTAGACCTTAAGGATTTCCAGATCAATAAATCAGAATATCTAAGGATGCAGATTGGGAATTAGTACTTTGAAGTGTTCCCCAGGTGATTCTAATGTGAACCAGGGTTAAGTACCTCTACTGATAAATCTCCAAGTGTGTTGCCTTAGGCAGTTTAATTCTATTCCATTTGATTAATTTTATTCAACAAGTATTAATTTACACTATGCTTAAGAATTTTTGATAACATAGCTTAGTAAAGGCAATGAGATGTCCAGATACCTGTCCAGGAATATTCATTGGAACACCAATTACCTAATGGCTAAAGTGATGATCTCTCTAAACTTTTTCTATCGCTTTGCATTGTATCTGCATACATTTAAATACATTATGATTAAGCCTGCATTATTCATATATAACTTGGCTGAAAATAATTCTTTTATTTTGATTTCTTTTCTAATTTTTGCTTTCTGTCCTATCTTTACATCAATAGAACTATTGATGTTTCCTGATTTTGTAATTCTCCAAGCAATGGAGGGTCCTAGCATTTGGCCAATCATGTACTTTTTAGCTGGAATCTCACTTTGGCCTCTCAGTGCTGAAGAAGGTCAGTTTTGAGTCAGCCCAAGAATTGCTAAGGCCTGAAAGAGCAATGAAAAGGCAGAAAAGTTCTAACTGTTGGTTTAGACTTAACACCATAGTTCCTGGGTTTAGCTGGGCTTCTCCCGAAGATTAGGCGTTGTCCGTAATGGATCCACTAATTCAATTGTCTTGTGGCTTATGTTTAGAGACCCCTAAGAAATGTTTGAGGAGCCCTTTGGACCTACTGCTCAGAGGTTAATGCTGCCTGGTGCTCTGTAGTGTGAGTGAGAGGGAGAAGGAATGTGATAAACAGAACTTCTTATGCATAATATAGTAGGAAGGACATAATGTGAGGTTTCTAGATTTTTGACCTCAGAGAAGTCTTTTATTTCCTCATCTGTCTCCTTCATGAGTTTTACCTTCTTTTTAGATTCAGAGAAGATAATATATAAGAAACTGGAAAGCACCATACCTATGAAGATGGCAGGTGGGGATGCCCTTTGGGTCCATTAGGTGTGAATATACCCATCCCCTCCTCCCCCACACCTGTCTGACCCTGCTGAATGTTACCACTATATGTACACTTAAGTGTTGATCAATTAATACCAATTTGATGGTGAGTACATGTGGTGCTTGTTTTTTCATTCTTGTGATACTTAACTTAGTAGAAGGTGCTCCAGCTCTATCCAGGATAACACAAGAGGTGCTAGATCACCATTGTTTTTTGTGGCTGAGTCGTACTCCATGGTATACATATACCACATTTTATTTATCCACTCATGTATTGATGGGCACTTGGGTTGTTTCCACATCTTTGCAATTGTGAATTGTGCTGCTATAAACATTTTAGTGCAGATGTCTTTTTTATAGAATGTCTTTTGTTCCTTTGGGTAGATGCCCAGGAATGGGATCACTGGATCAAATAGTAGTTCTACTTGTATCTCTTTGAGGTATCTCCATATTGCTTTCCACAGAGGTCGTACTACTTTGCAGTCCCACCAGCAGTGTATGAGTGTTCCTATCTCTCTGCATCCATGCCAACATTTATTGTTTTGAGACTTTTTGATAAAAGCCATTCTCACTGGAGTTCAGTAATATCTCATTGTGGTTTTGATTTGCATTTCTCTGATGATTAGAGATGTTGAGCATTTTTACAGATTTTTTTGTCCATTAGTCTGTCTTGTTTTGAAAAGTTTCTGTTCATGTCCTTTGCCCACTTTTTGATAGGGTTTTTTTATTTTTTCTTGCTGGTTTTCCTGAGTTCTATATTGATTCTAGTTATCAGCTTTTTATCAGATGCATAGCATGTGAATACTTTCTCCCATTCTGTAGGTTGTCTATTTGCACTCGTGATAATTTCCTTGGCTGTGCAGAAACTTTGTAATTTGATCAGGTCCCATTTATTTATTTTTGTTGTTGCTGTGATTGCCTTTGGGGTCTTTTTCATAAATTCTTTCTCAAGGCCAATGTCTGTAACAGTTTATCCAACATTTTCTTCTAGAATTCTTATAGTTTCATGCCTTGGGTGTAAGTCTGTTATCCACTGCAAGTTGATTTTTGTGAGAGGTGAGAGATATGGATCCTTTTTCAGTTTTCTACACATGGCTATCCAATTTTCCCAGCACCATTTATTGAATATGGATTCTTTTCTCCAGTGTATACTTTTGTCTGCTTTGTCAAAGATTCAATGGCTATATGAGGATGGTTTTATACCTGGGTTCTCAGTTCTGTTCCATTGGTTTATGTCTCTGTTCTTGTGCCAGTACCATTCTGTTTTAGTTACTACAGCCTGTAGTATAGCTTGAAGTCTGATAAATTGATGTCTCCCAATTTGTTCTTTTTGCTTAAGATTGCTTTTGGTATACGGGGTCTTCTCTGGTTCCATATGAAGAGTGGAGTAGAATTATTTTTTCTAGATCTGCGAGAAATGATGTTGGCATTTTAATAGGGATTGCGTTGAATCTACAGATCACTCTGGGTAGTACAGACATTTTAACAATGTTGATTCTGCCGACCCACGAGTATGGTATGGTTTTCCACCTGTTTACATCCTCTGCTCTTTCCTTCCTCAGTGTTTTGTAGTTCTCCCTGTAGAGGTCTTTCACCTCTTTAGTTAAATATATTTCTAGGTATTTTATTTTGTTTGTTGCTGTTGTGAAGGATATTGTGTCTTTTATTTGGTTCTCAGTTTGACTGTTGTTGGCGTATAGGAATACTACTGATTTGTATACATTGATTTTGTAACCTGAGACTTTGCTGAATTTGTTATCAACTCCAGTAGTCTCATGGCAGAATCTTTGGGGTTTTCTAGGTATAAGATCATATTGTCTGTAAAGAGTGATAGTTTGAACTTTTCTGGCCCCATTTGGATGCCCTTGATTTCCTTCTCTTGTCTGATTGCCCTAGCTAAGACTTCCAGTACTGTGTTGAATAGAAGTAGTGATACAGGACAATGTTATCTGGTTCCAGTTCTAAGTGGGAATGCTTTCAATTTTTCCCCCTTCAGTATGAGGTCGACTATGGGTTTGTCATACATGGCTTTTATCATTTTAGGTAAGTCCCATTTATGCCTATTTTGTTAAGCATTCTTATCATAAAAAGGTGCTGAATTTTGTTGAATGCTTTTTCTGCATCTATTGAGAGGATCATATGGTCTTTGTTTTTACTTCTATCTATGTGCTGAATTACGCTTATAGATTTATGTATGTTGAACCATACTGGCATCTCTAGGATGAAGCCCACTTGGTCATGATGGATTATTTTTCTGATAAGCACCTGAATTTTGTTTGCTAGGATTTTGTGGAGAAGTTTTGCATCTATACTCATAACGGATATTGGTTTGTAGTTTTCTTTTTTTGTAGTCTCCTTTCTTGGCTTTGGTATCAGGGTGATGTTGGCTTCATAAAATGTGTTGGGGAAGATTCCTTACTTCTGCATGTTGTGGAATAATTTCTGCAGAATAGGTACCAGTTCTTCTTTGTAGGTCTGGTAAAATTTGGGTGTGAAACCACCTGGTCTGGGACTTTTTTTTTTAGGAAGGTTTTTTATTGCTGCTTCAATTTTGGTACTTGATATTGGTCTGTTCAGAAATTCTATTTCTTCCTGATGGAGCCCAGGGAGCCAGCATTGGAGCTCTGTGGCCAGGTCTCTAACAGGCCAAGGATGAGTACCAGTCCGGTCCGGGGGTTGGGGATC
>RJWJ010016522.1:0-34370 GCA_004363605.1 Indri indri
TGTTTTTTATCATGGCCATGCTGTCCGAAGCTTTCCTTGGATTCATTTTTTAAAAAAATACAAACTTTATAATGTCAGTAAATTCACAGTAAAATGAGATCGACTTAGCAGCTCCTTTACACAGGCAGAACAGAATGACCAAGTCAAAGTAGTGGATGCATGACTGGAGAATGAGGCTTATAGTGGTCATAGAAAAACCACAAGTTATTATCATTATTAATTTTTAATCCAGTCTAATTTTTATATTTCTAGTACCTTATAATTTAATAAAAATGAATGAAAGGAATGAGCCTGGTCACTTGTAACTTTGCTTCACTTTCAAAAGTATAGTAAAATTATATATATTATACATATATATATTTATAAAATATCTTTTATTCTAGTAGGTGAAATTGCTTAATAAATGTGGCAAGTTGAACCAACTAATGACCTAAATATTTTTGTTGGAGTGGCAATATGTGTTTGCTTCTGTGATGGTCTGTTTCCAAAGATAACTGCCTACTTTATATTCCTTTAGGGCAGGGATTTTGTTTTATTCATCTCTTTGTACCCATGCTGAGCACGATGCTTTCAATATAGTAGATGATCAATGAGTTTTATTGCATAAATAGCAGAGAGTGAAAAACTTAAACAAAAAAGAAAATTATAGTTTAAAATGTCATAAACTCTAGGGAAATAATTCCATTTATAGAAATAAGAACTTGCTTATCCAGAGCCCTATCCTGAAGTCCTGAAAAACACCAAAACGATGAATTCCAACATGCAGTTATTGAAATAAACAATTCCTCTTTTGTGTGACACTAAGTTGAGTTAGCACAGAAATCTGGTCTTGGCCAATTTGGTGTGAGCAGAAAGACAGCACAGACTAGTTTGGGTGGGGGCACTATTTCCCATTGTCTCTGAAACCTCTCAGTCCTTTTTGTCCCCTCTTGAACAGCCTTTTTCATGATAAAGCCTTTGCTTTTGAGTAGGAGGACTTGTTAGACCACAAACTTCCAGACTCAATTTTTATATATCCTGATGAAAATTCTCAAATTTCTCTCTCTACTGAATGTAAACATCTGTGTGATGTATTTAAACTGAAACTGAGTGTTTGTAAAGATTTGCTGAAGTTGTGCCTTTGTGTTGATGGAGTTGTTCAGAACATTAACATTATAAAACAGAATAATCCAAGCATGGTGTGTACTAGCATGTCTGCCTCAGGTCTCCACCTACACGGTTACCTCTGCCATTTCGGTCTCCTCCCATCATGGACTTCTCTGGAATTTATTGACCTCTTTTTCCTCTTTGATATTATACTTGAGTTCCTACATTTTGTTTTTTCTCTAATATTTATTTACATATTGTGATCCTTAATCATCTCCACCTGCATTTTTCTCAGGCTATATTCCAGCTTGTGACTGCCCTGATCTAGATATAATGTTGATTAAAAATTCTTTAAGAAAGGATTTTTGTTTTAATTCTAGGAAACCCCGATAAAGAGTACCATATAGACATGATTCAGGTTCTCTAGAGTTTTTAATAAAAGGTTTACAGTGTTGCCCTGGACAAATAAATTAATCATTGTAGATGTGATAACCAAAAACAATATGCCAATATAATTCATTTATAAATTATTAGTACCACTTGAGACTTGCAACTGTATTGAAAATCCTGAGGACATAAATAAAAACTAAGTGTAAATTAGAGGAGAGATCAAGGATAACTGAGGTAAAACTCATAGTCAAAGTCATAGGATTTTTTAACCCAAGTTCTGTTAACTAAGAGGAAATTTGGTTTAGAATAGAGATAATGCACTCAATGCATCTTTAGGTATGAATGGGCTTATTTTTAATAGGTATGATAGGTTTTTGAAAGCGAAGTTATATAAAAACTAATATTTTTGGTATCTAAAATATAATAGACCAACACAATATGAAGCACATACATTAGTTAGTCTACCCTTTTAAATTCTGCCAAGCCTATGATATATCTAAGTATCGCTTATCACATGAAGGCAATTAACAGAGATGAGTCTGTTAACATAGTTCTTTTGCATGCAAGCTATTTGTAATGATTTTTAATAGCAATAGCTAGAGTATCAGCTTTTTTCCTTGATGCTAATTTCTCATGCCCCAGTTTCCATAAGTCAGTGCAAATAAGATGTAGTTAATGCCTGAACGTGGTTATACTAAAGGAGAAGGGTCCTGGATTAAAGAGCCAAAATCTTTTATAATGGGTAGTAGCCATTCCTCCTCTTTGCTCTGAAGATAGACATAATTTTTATTATATAGGACAGTAAGCAAACCTGCCCTTTCCCTTGGTGAGAGACACTGTCTCTATATACCAAGGCTCTTTGTGTTACAAGTATCCTCAAAAAGATAATCTGGAAAAGGAACGAAAGTGGATCTGCTCACAGATGTGGAAAAATGGAAGAGACTCATGGAGAATAGTGTCCTCATAATATTCACTCTCTTTTCTACACCATTTTGGTGCCTATCGAAGTTTCCTATGACTAGGCAACTCGATCAGCCACTCTAATTAATATGACCGACAGAAGCAAGGGCCAAATCTGTTCAATTTGTCTCATAAAGCATCTAATTAAGTTTACTATCAACAAGACTCCAGGCAGCAGAATGAAGTCAACCTGAAAGGTTGAGCGTGGTTGAGTTTGCCATCTCCATTCAGCTAGGAAAGTTACTACCATCCCTTTGCTGTGTGTTTTTGGAAAATTTTTGACATCTCCTCTCTGGCTTTGATTTGATTTCTCTCCTTTTCTTTTTTTTGCTTTTATTTCTTTACTGTAGGGTATGTGCGTGTGTGTGTGTGTGTGTGTGTGTGTGTGTGTGTGATATTTTAGAAAGGAAGAAAGGTAAACTCAGGTAGTCTATCCACCATACATATCTGGAAGCCACATTTCTTCTATTTCTAGATCTGTATTTATGGATTAAAAGACAATATGTAAATTACTTTTCAGTAGTGGTTTACCGACAAATGTTTAACAACTGTTTCACCACAAAAAAACTGATGAACTGAAACATAAAACAACCCCCAAAAAACTGAAATATAAAAAATCAAAAACCCTTATTTCAAAAATTGAAAGCCCCGATTTTTAGCATTTGCCAATTTTTATAGTGTAAATACCCTTGACGTAGTCAATATCAAGCTACTAATGTGGTATCGTTGACTGTGAAGTTGGGAAAAGATGCACGCAGTGGATTGTCATGAGACAGTGGGACCTGGCGCTAGCACACTATTGATTCCACGAATTTAATGTGAGAAAAAAGTTAAAATAACACCTACAGAAAATTCCTTTCCTTTAGATATCCTACACTTAAATTATCAAGTGGTCTGAGAAGGTTATTACATATTCTACCAGAGCAATGGTGCTAAGGTGGCCTCAAGAGGGCCAGGACATTTTAAGAGGGTTTGACATTTTTCTCTTGGTGCAAGGTTCTACCTAGATGCCTTCTCTACTGGATAGCTGTGGTAGTAAATATCTAGCCTAATATTCCTTTAACTTGACTGATCTACCTGCCGTTCAAAAGAAAAAAAAGGCTCTGGCAGCCTTGCTTTGTTTATTCACAGCCAATATTGCACTATCATGAACATTTCACTACATGTCACTTCCTTCTCTGATTTCTGACTCCTTCATGACCTTTGGCCCCATTTCCTGTCTACGTCTTTACATTTGTTTCTTATATCTTCTGCTCAATAGTATTCCTCTGATAGTCACCAGTCATTCCTGTGATTATAGTAGTGCTTGTTCCTCGTCTTACATTTGCTCTGCAGTGCTCTGCAAAACAAATCTGATCCAACCAGACTCCTAGATTCTGTCTTATGCCTGAGAACTGGTCTGTGGGGTTGAAGTCCACATTGTTGTCCACATTGTTTTCCCTAGCCTTATGAAAAGAAGCAAGACTCTACCCACAGCATGAATGTCCTCTTTAAGATCCCCCACCAGGTGAACATCAAGCTTTTACTTGATTTGTATCTTCTGGGTTGACAGTACAGTCACAAGAATCAAATAGTAATACACACTTGGGAGGTATATTTTGAAAACTATTTCAATAAAGATCCAGACCTTGGATTTGAAACCTATTTCAGTACAAATCAGATTTATGCATTAAAAAGTATGAGGAATGTATTATTTTCATAAGATATGTAGAATTGCCTAATCCCAATGATTCAAATATTATCTAGGTCCCAGCAAATATAAAGGTATGTGACAAATGGGGCCTTTTCTGGATGAGATAGCTATTTTGTAAGGAAAGACCACAAAGGTTTAAAATACATGACCTTTAAAATAATGAGTATAATTTTGCTACCCCACACAACAGTTTGTGAAATTTAAGCATGTGAAAAACATGGTCGGAGGACTGACGTGAAGTCCAATGTTAATAACTACATAAGACCTTTCAACCTATACAGTATCTTTATTCTATCTTTCCTTATGGTATTAATGTTTGATTCTACTCACAAGTTTCTTATTTTAATTTTTTGATATTTTTATTTTTCCATATTATTTTACGTATTCCTATAAGTCGTGAATTAAAGCAAGGCATGAACAAATACATAACATCTTCACTGATTTTGTTTCTGTTTATTTAATTTTTGGAAAACTTTAGAATAAAACATGGCTTTAGCTGTATTCCATGTAGATTCTAGATTTTTTCATTCTCCTATCAGAGTGCTAGGACAGTGTGCTGTTCTCAGAAATACTACCTCAGTGTTTGGCACCATGGGAATGCCTGTGGATTGTTTGGAAGTCAGAAATTTGTAAAACTTTAGGGTGTATTAAGGCTTTAGAAATTTAAAATAAATATTTTGTTGAACAAAGGAGAAAACTAAGCTCCTGGGACGTGAAAATAACATGATCAATGTCATACAATTAGTTAACGGCAAAACCAGGACCTCAATTCAAATACCCGTATATCAAATTCAACATTTTTTTCACTATGAGTTGCTGTTATTATTTTAGCTTGATATTGAAAAATGAATTAGAATTGCACAATTCAAAAATGAAAACTAATGCTACTTAAAAGACAAGATAATACTCCGAGGGAATGTGAAGCTAATTCATACTGACTTACTTGAGGAAATGGAACTCACAACTAGTATGTAGTGACAAGTCACCAGGTCAAAAAATCAGTCAGAGATCTTAAAAACTCAGGGTATTTTGTGACCAATAGTATTTGAAGTTATACAAATCAGATAAAGATAATCAAATCTCATACCACAGCACATAAATTGATTGCTCCAGGGATCCAGCGCCTCCTTCTCTTTCTCCCTCCCTCTCCCTTATGAAGTAATTTCTTGGCCCTTAGAACTGTTTTCACGATTTATTCGAAGTGTTACTGCCAGAGTCCCATTCCATTTGGCACAAAGAAGGGAACAAAGTCCCCAACAACTCCACTGCTTTCTACAAGGGACTTGACTCCCACTGTCTCTGTTTCTTGGCTTTGGGTAATGACAGATTGCAGAATCAGATGTTGCACAGAAGTCTTGATAACAACTTAGAACGATGATCATTGCTTTCTTGCTCTGTCAGATTTCCTTTTTTTTTCTTTTTATTAAACTAGAAAGTTTACTATGTATACTGCTAGCACATAAAGAAAGATTCTTAGCTCTATCTTCACAGGTATATAATTCTCTCTGGCAGGAGTGCAACTACTGACCCTCCAGAAGACCAGACTGATTATTTCTGTAGGTCTATTAATTTATTTCACAGGATGCTAGTGCGTTTTAATCACTCCAGAATTCATTTAGCAACTCTTTCATACTTGAATCTGATCTGAAAATAAAAATCACTTTTTCACTATCTTGTAAATAATTGTTTATATATGTAAGAAATCAAGCTCAGGGGAGTGTGGTTTCCGTAGAAGGAAGAGCATATGTGTACTTGGAGTCAGAACTTTTGAGTTCGAGTGCAGTCTGGTGGCTACGTCACTTCTTAGCTTCAGTGTCCTCACCTATAAAATTAGAATAATAATACCTCCTCTGTCTACTACATAGAAATGTGTGAGAATTGAATGGAAATGTACAAGTGAAGACTTTTGTATAAATCATAGTGCTAGGCAAATGGGGGTTATCATTATTACTATCTGAAGAATGTGGGAGGATTAAGGAATAGTTGTGCTGCAAACAGCTAGACTGATGAAAAATATCAACTTCAATTCGCCTCCAAATGGTGTATTCAATTGTTTCAGCTGTGTAATATTGCTATCTGTGATGAAGAGTTATAATTGCTTTTTATCAGGCTATTCATCCTAATTGACTATGCTAAGGGTTGGGTTGTGAAATGTACATACATGGTAGTGTTTACTGAAACAATGTCCAATGTTGGAAAAGGCCCCCAAGAAGAAGGCACTTTTCAAGCTTCAGTCCTGTTTGTCATTAACTTGAAATTCCATGGTGTGAAACTAATGTGAAAGAATACGGAGACAGGACTCATGAGGCCTGGGTTCCAGTGTTTTCTCTGACTATCCCTGAATAACAAGGATGACCATGATAATGATATGGGTAGTACTGACAATGACGAAGATAATAGCAGTAATAACAATAACTTTCATTGAGCAATTATTCTGGGTCAAGTACTGTGCCAACTGCTTTATGTACATTAAGTTAATGAATCCTCTCAATGACTCCCTGGTATAAATACCCCCATTTTACAAATGAGGTAATTGAAAATCAGACCTAGAAATCATTGCTATTAAGAGCCAAGATTTAATTCTGCCAATCTCGTTCCCAAATCCATGTGTTTACTGAATATTCTATTACCTCGATGCTTTGGGGCCTTGGCCATTTCATCTGTAAAATGTAAGGTTAGCATAGATTCTCATAAATCATTTGGTAGATATGAATCATTTTTACAATTTTGTTGAACAACATAGAATTTCTAAAGCTGTACTTCTGGTGTTCTGTACCTCTACAGTAGAAGAGGAAATTGTATTGCCTCAATTTGCCAACACATATTCATCACTATTTAGATCATTTCTTATTTAACATCTCACCTCTGCTTGTACCTTTTGGAGAAAAGGCAAAAATTCAGACAGGGAATATTTTTTTTTCCAAAATTAAATATGACATATTTACTAAATTAAGGGTGCTTTTTTAAATTAAAGAAGTGTGAAGATGGGGCATTAGGAGTTCAGCAAGCAGAGGAAGTTGGGGAAAGGCGGGCATTGTCAGTGCTAGTCAAAGGGTTCATTTTAGACCCATGCTTTGATGGCAATGAAAGAGTAGGATGAGTTGCTCAATAAAGTACTACTAACACAATGAAAATAGAGAGAAGGTTAGAGTTGGAAGGAACTTTTGAGAACATCTAGTTCCATATCTTCATTTTGCAGAGAAGGAAAGAGTGAAGTAGGAAAAGATCACAGGCTTTGGAGTTCTACATATTCCCATTTAAATCCTTATATTGCTACTTACTCGCTATTTTACTTTGGCCAATTATTAAGTTCTATGAGGCTCTTCAAAGAATGAGAATAGTACTAATTGTCTTACTACAATATATGTAAAGCAGCTAGGATGATGCTGGGTGTCTAATAAGCATTCGGTAAAAAGTAGTTCTACTCCCACTTGAATACCTGATCCTTAGTGAAGAGTCCCAAATTCCACCTCACCAAGTTCCCTAGGGTCCTCTGACTTCCACAGTCAGGAATGGTCCTTATGCCCACTGGAGATCTGCACCACTCTGCTAAGAAGGATTGCAATGCCTGCTTTTATTTTCTTCCTCAAATGGCTCCTTCCACCTCAAGATGCCACTGTGAAAAAATGGTCATTATTTGGCAGGAAAAAGAGAAAGAAATAGGGAATTTTTATATCCTAAAATAAAAAGGCCTTTGATCTCATTCTTTCAATCAGTTTCTCTTGGGAACTTTTTTCTTTAATTTCTTATTTTTCCTGATTCCTTCTCTTTGTCTGCAAACACACTAAACAATGATATTACAATAATACCTTTAAAGATTCAAAGTCTTCATTTTATTAATTATTAACACTTAAATAATTTAAATACTTAAAAAATTTACATTTATCTATTTTTCACTTTTGTTGCCTGTACTTTTTACGGTCTTAGACACAAAATCTTTGTCTAGACCATGTCCTGAAGAATTGCCCCTATGTTTTCTTCTAGTAGTTTTACACTTTTGAATCTTATGTTTAAGTCTTTAATCTATTTTGAGTTGATTTTTGTATATGGTGAGAAATATGGGTCTAGTTTTATTTTTCTGCATATGAATATCCAGTTTTCCCAGCACCATTTATTAAAAGTAGTATCTTTTCACAGATGTATGTCTTGATGCCTTTGTTGAAAATCAGTTGGTTATAAATATGTGGATTTATTTCTGTTTTCTCTGTTCTATTTTATTATTCTGTGTGTCTGTTTTTATGCTAGGACCATTCTGATTTGATCATTACACACAGTATGCATGTATCGAAATATCACATCTCGGCCATAAATATGTATAATTATTATATATGAATAAAAATTCAAAAAAAGTAAACAAAATTACATTTACTAAAACACCTAACTGAAAGAGTAGTCTGAACTCTCATGTTTATTGCCGCACTACTCACAACAGCTAAGCTGTGGACTCAACCTAAGTAAGTGTCTGTCAGTGGATGAATGGATAAAGAAGCTGTGGTATAGATGCACAATGTAATAGTATCCAGCCATAAAAAGAATAAAATCCTGTCATTTGCAGCAATATGGATGGAAATGGAGGAAAGTCTGTCTTTAGCAACAGGACAGCTACTTTGCCAGATTAATCCTGTCTTCACAAAACCTTTCAGACCTACCCTTTCCTTTTCATTGTTTAGACAATATTGTAGCATAGATTGTTATGAAATCATTTCTGAAACATTATAGGCATTTAGTGTTTGATCTGTTCTTCCACTTTTGCTTCACTTGCATAGTTTCAGCAGAACAATATTGCGCTTTGACCTGCCCCCTTCTCTCCAACTGCAAGAGCTTAGAGTGCTTTTTTTGTTGCCTACTAATGTAACTCTGAACATCTTTTCAAGATTGAAAACACAATCATTTGACCCTAATTAAACCTATCGAACTCGACTTCACTTGAGTCCGATAAGTCTTTCACTCCAACCTGGTTAGCTTTCTTACTGTCCGCACTCCCGCTTCCATACACTGGGCTCATGGGGGCCGCTGTGCCTTGACTCACATCATTTCCCCGACTAGAAGCACCTGGAGCATATCTGTGGCTCTTCGCAGTGTCCGAAGCATTTACACAGGCGTACTTCATTTGATCTTCTCTATAATCGTAAGAGATAGGTAGGATTATTTTTCTCCCTATTTCTCACATGAGAAACCTGAGGTTCAGAAAGGCTAACTGGCTTGTGCAGATCACATGACTCTCAATGGACCCACAGTCTTGTGATTGTAAAAAAAAAAAACAAAACTGTATTTACCAGATCAGAACACTTCTTAGAATAATTCCCTATGCCTCGTTATCTTTCTATTTATTATTCTAGCTCAATTAAGTTCTTTCTCTTCCTTAAATTTTCAATGGCTATAAAAGCCCACAGAACTCATATCAGATATCTACACAATAGATGTTTAATAAATATATTCACTTTTATCTCTTAATATCCCTGCCTTCTCTGTTAAATCATGAATTCAAAGGACTAGTGTGACTTTTTTTTTTCTTTTTTTTTTTTTTGCCAGGGGAGGGTGGTTTTAAGTGCCTGCTATGGTATTTTGATACTCAAATTATTTTTGTTGAATGAGTGAATTTTGTTCTGTCTTTATAGGTAAGAGTTTCCTATGCTTACCACATTTGAAAAAAGATTCACTCTTGTCTTTTATAATTATTATTAATAATATTTGGATTTAAAAATATTGTCGGAATTTAAGATAGGCATATTTAAAAGGACAGCTTTTATTTTCTCCATAGCAATTTAGTGGTAAAATTAGTGTAAGAACTTAAATAAGTTGACTCAACAATGTCCAGTGTTTTGCCTCTTATCTAATGCTTTTAATTTTATTATGAAAAATATTACTTGACATTTCAATCTCACTTCAGTTCTCAGTTATTAAATCTTTTCTGAGAACAAGGTGTGGTTGCTTAGTTTTATCTGAAAATGGAAGAGATGTGGATTAGCTAAGTAAAATTAGTGTTATTCCACTGTGATTAACCCCAAGATTGACAAACAAAAATTCCAGTTGGCCATCTTATGTGACCTTAAATAATCTTTCTTAGCTGTCATGCTACTTTTACATTGCTAAATTATCTCTACTTGGCTTGGACCTATTCATATGACACAATTATGCATGACATGCCAAGAACAACCAATGTCAAATACATATTAACTCACATTTCCTAGTCTTTTTGTATTCAACAATCTTAGAAAACACTAGATTGGAAATTATTTTTCATATACCAAAGCTGTATTATATATATGATATAAATCTATTTTAAATAACATAGATGTACATTAAATCATATATTTTTAAAATACTTACCTATAATTATCATTGACCTGCAGATTTGTTAAATTATACTGCTTGAATCATGTTTTCTAAATGCTTATTCAGATTAGATGATTATAAGCACTCAGATATATAGGTTTCTCACTGTGGATGGAGTATAGAGATCTTATCTACTGATAAGCAATGGAACTAATTCTCAGCAATGTCTCCTACAAGAGGGGTTTCTAAAAGGTCTCATTTGAGATTTTAAATTATTCAGATTGTTGGTTCTGCATTCAGAGATTCTAATTAGTGTGTCTGGGGTGGGGTTTAGGCATTTCTCTGTATATATATATATATATATATATATATATATGTATGTATATTTTTTACAATACTCTCAAGATTGTTCTCATGATTGCTCAAGGTTTCAATTTCAATTTTCGAGAATTGCCACCACTTTTACTCTGGATTATTGTCCTCTTGCAAGATTTTTCCAGATTGTTTGTCTCTTGCTTAGGCACGTCTTGCTTTGAATGTGTTAGGTGTAGGAAATTCTGACCTACAAAAACAGAACAGAATTCATTCATTCAACAAAGTTATTTAAATATCAAAGCATTGTAGCAGTCACTCAGAATTCAACAGAAGTTGCTACTTTAGCCCTTTGCTCAACTCTATATGCTTTACTGGACCTAGCAGTCTGTTAAAATTCAAAACATCTTAAAGAATGTCAAACTTGAAGAGGTTATAATTCTTCAATTTAGCAATAATTTTTGAGCATCTACTTAGAAAAAGAGCTGTATTAGATTCATCAAGTAATGGCATCGTGAGTAAAAAGACTCCTTTGCCATCTAAGGGCTTACCATAATGATAACAATACACATCTCTATGAGATATCGGAAGACAAGATGAATGCAAAGGAGTGTAATTTAAGAACAAATATAATCGGAATGGCAGAAAATCTTGGAAGGAGAGTTCACAGTCAAATTAGATCATTGAGAGAGGCTGCATGGAAAGCAGAACGGTGGTTACCAGAGATGGGGAGATGGGGAAGGGAGAATGGGGGGAGGTTGGTCAACAAAGTTACAATGAAATAAAAGAAATTAGTTCTAATTCTATCACATAGCAGGGTGATGATGGTTAACTGTAAGGTATTGTATATTACAAAATAGCTAGAAGAGAAGCTTTTGAATGTTCTCCACACAAAGAAATGACAAGTGCATGAAGTGATGGCCACACTAAATACCCTGATTTGATCATTATAAAACATATATTTATCAAAATATTAAATATCAAGTTGTACTCCATAATGTGTATAGTTGTATGTCAATTAAAAAAAAATTTAAAAAAGCTGTTTGAAGAAAATGACATTTATGCAGGCATACGATGAGTAGAGATTTGGTAGATAGAGATGAAAAATGACAGTGTTCTAGAATAGAAAAAGAGCTTAAACAAATATTTTGAGGCTGGGAAACATGGGACCTATTTGAGGGACATGGTTCAGCTTGCTTTAAGGGTATGGCATGGGAACAGCATAGAATGAATGGGAGATTAGTGAACCAAGTAGCCAGGTGTTAGATGGGTATTGATATCACCAGCCATAATAGGGTTAGTGGTAAAGAGAATGAGGCTCTCCAGATGATAAAATAGTTGGTGATCAAGAGGGAGGATGATCTACATCTGCAACAGGGCGGGGTTATCATATATCTAAGTCTGATAGCATGTACTTAAAAAGCACTGGTTTTTTTGAGGGGAGGAAAGAAGTGGCAATAAAGGGCACAATGAATATCTACCCTAAACCTGAGTGTGGAAGAAAAAAGCATAAACTGAGGTGCGTGCGAGTTATGCTGGATCTGATGTGGTGAAGGGACCAGTAGAGAAAAGGCTGAGAATTTGGCGTTTTTGAGATGACAGCCATGAGTTCCAGAGAGGACAGTGCAAGAGTTGAGAGTGTTGAAAGGCACGGAAGCTTGAGTTAGACCAGGAGATGTGCAGATCCAAATTGGGATATAAGTTCAGTTGATGCCTAGAGGGTAACTGGGTGATAACTGGGCAGGTCACAGAGGGCCTATTAGGTCACTGTATGGATCTGGGATACTACTCCAGGTGAGATGGAGAAATCGAGGAGTTTTGAACAGAAAATCTTACTCTGGCTACTGTTGAGAAAGGACTGTAAAGGAACAAATATGGAACAGAGAAACTATTTATAAAGTTTGTAATCCAAGTAATCCAAGCAGGAGACAATGTGGATTTAGGACAAGGTGGTAGAGGTAGGAATGGATAACTGCTCAGATTCTGAAAATATGTAGAAAGTAAAGCCAACAAGACTTTTTTGAAGGATTGGATGTGAGCTATAAGGAAAAGACAAGTGTTAAGCATGACTCTAAACTTTTTGTCTTGAGGAACTAGAAGGATGAACTTGTTATTAACATAGACAATTAAAGACTGTTAGAGAAGCAGGGATTGGGGGAGAATATCAGGAATTCAATTTGGATATTTATGTTTAGGAATTAGACATCTAAATGGAAATGCTGAGTAGGCAGTTGGATATACAAATCTACACATAGGATTTTAAAGAAGAGATATGCGCAGGAGTATAAATCTATGACTTGTCTGTGTATAGTTAGCAAAAGATGAGGAAAAGATGAGCATCATTTTCTCCCTTTTTGATGCTCTTCCTCAGAAACAAAGCTTCCTAAAATAAAAATGTAGGCTCTACCAAATTCCACTGATCAAGACCGGATTTCAGACTGAGTGAGATCTGGTGACAAGATAGGATTTAGTTGCTCTCCCCCATTCTTCAATCTTATGAAAGTTCAACAAAAAGAAACTTAAGTTCCATTGAAAGGCAGGGTATATATTCTAAATGAGGAAGAAACATGTACTATTGTTATTAAGATAGACTTGGTGGTGGCACTTAGAAACTTTCACATCAGTAGTCAGAAGCCCAGTGACATATCCATTCATTGGTTTATTGATTGAGTTATTCATTTATTAACAAAAAAACATTTATTAAGCACCTTCCATGTAGAGTAGCATGTACATGGTTTGGTGAAGGACAATGTAAGGTGTGAAGGAGAAGGAATATTCTCGTCAAGACTTCTGAGGTGTTTGGCTTGGGTAGTACCTTTCGACTGAGACAGAAATAGCAGTGAGGTATATCAGGGCAACTAGGTTTGTGTGGGAAATGAGAAAGTTCCATTTTATTCCTCTTAAAATCAATAAAATTATAGACCACTCAAATGGACTGTCCAGTAGGGTTCAGAGATACTAAGATGTGAGGGGTCCCCTGTCAAAAACCTTGGAACAATTTTCTGCCAGATCCTTGCTACACTGGATGTTTCTTTTTCTTTAAATCTCAGCTTAAATGTCACCTCCTCGGTGACTTTTCCTTTGCCTACCTTATTCTCTTACTTTGTGTCCTGTTTCTGTTCTTCCTGGCTCTGTTGTCATTTAATTCTTCTTATTTGCATGTTTGTTTATTTTTTATTTGTTTACTTATTTGGTATATTTACATATTTAGTATTTGGCTGTAGTACTCCACTTTAAGTTATAAGATGGTGATGATCGTGACTATTTTATCTGAACTAACATAAATTCCTGGGACATAGTGATCAAAAATGTGTACACAATAAGTTAATGATGTATATATTTGAGAGTTTATCAATGGCAATCAAAGCCTGGGATATTAACGGTCTAAGAATAACAAAGAAGAGGACCAAAGAAATAATCTGGGGACACTCCAACATCAGAGCAAGAAAATAAAAGAATCATTAAAGGGGATCTCAGAGAACAGAAAGAGAGCAGTGCCCTGAAATCAAATAAGGAAAGTGTTTCAAGAACTACACTCTTTTGTTGTTGTTGTGTTTGAAGGAAAGTAAAAGTCACACTCCTATTCCTGGCCTTTATTTTTGTAGAAGAATAAAACAAACACAAATCAAGCAAAAACAATCCCTCCTCATTTATTATTTTGCCCTTTCCCATCTGATGATCTCTGTCTATGAACTAAGGATATTGAGTGCATTTTCCCATACAGTTCTAATATTTCCGTTGAATTAACTAGCATTTACTTAGTTTGAAATAGCTGTCTTATTTTTTTCTTATACCAATGACCAGTATTACAGTATAAAAAAATATGCATTTGTGTATCTATGTGATGTGTGTGCGTGAGAGAGAGTGTGTGTGTATGTGTGTTCATGTGTGTTCTTTTAGGTCAAAGGAGGATTTGAGTCAATGAAAATATTTCATGAGTTCTATCTGGGTCTACATAAGAGAGCTCTGAAAATACAAAGTGCATAGGGCCTAAATGTACTGATTAGAAGATCTAAATGTCGCCAGGAATGACCCACGGAGTGAATAATTTGTTTCCCTAGGAACATATGGAATCCACCGACTTCAGGAAATATTTTCAGAGCACACACATATTTCTTCAAGACGTTAACATCCCAAGGGAGGAGGAGGAATAAAAACATGACAGGGAGTAATTTAAAATGGCAGGTACTGCAGTTTTCTTTTCCTGTGCTGGAAACCTGATATTTGATATGAATGTAGATGATTTTCTTATGATTGCTATAAAAAGTTGATACCGTTCTTTCCAAAATTTTCTGAGATTTGTTTTTTCTTCCTCCTTTGTGGAATTTTGTTGCTTTTGAATGGCTTAGATTGTGGGTACAAAGAAATCAAAACATTGCACATTATTTCTTATAATGTAACCACAAGAAAATGCAAATGTTGAGGCTCTGATTCACAAAAGAATATTGCCTATTAGTTACGGTATGGTTCAGCGGGAAAATGGAGTCCAAAATTAAATTATAGTTCACCAGACTGTAACACAATCAAACCTTGATTTTTGTGCATCAGTTATCTTATTTCTCTCTTTAATTTTAATCTTTTCAGCATTTGTATAAGATTATAACACCTCAGGAGATGTAAATGCTGGACTTTGATACAGATAACCCAGATTCTAAGTCCTATTTTGCCAGTAATAAGATATGTGATTTTTGGCAAATTACTTAAATTCTTTGAGGTTCACCCCCCTCACCTACAAAAAAGGGCTGATTCTATCCATCTTACAAATTACTGTGAGAATTAAATCAGAAAATAGAAACTAATAAATGTGTTTTTCCTTTCTTTGCTGCTAAATGCCCAGTCTTTGGTGGATGTTGAAAATGTTAGAATTGTTGTGTATATATCTACAAATCCTGGAGAACATAGTAATCCACATAAAGCTACTCTTGTATAGGCAGGTGACATTTTGTAAAAAAAATAATTTTAGGATGACTTATGTGAATGTGGTCTTCCTGAAATTAAGCTGTTATACTGCGGAAAGATGGGTCCTGGGTTTAAGAACCATACACTTCATCTGAAGATACAGATTTTTATTACAGAGGCTTTTTAAAGTAATGACCCACAGTAAGAAACACATCTTATAACCCATTACATTCTTTTATATATGTGTACATATGTATTATACATGTGTTAATATACATGTTTTATATGTATACGTACATATAAGAAACAAATATTTCATAAAATTTTATGTGTCTTCGCTATATGTGAAACTCTCTGATATTTTCTGCTCTTGTTTGGTCTGTTTCATTAACGAAAAAAATGCTGATTACAATCTAATAATTTGATTTTAAGATCCATTAATGAATGAATTCACCCTCAGCTTAAAAATCTCTTTACTTCAGATATAAATGTATCTGTAACAGAGCCTTTTTTTTTCTGATTGTATTACCACAAAAAACATCTATATAAGCTTCAAATTTACAAGATTCTTGGCAATTGCCTTATTAGCATTCCTTTTCACAATCTAAAAAATAACATTATTTTTGGACACAAACTAGTCAACAATCAAAGTCTCCAAGTTTCAACTTAAGGCAAAACTTCAGTCATCTGCCCTGTGATGCTAGTGACATTTATAAGACAATTGTGTTTGACTCCACCATTTAACTTATTAGATTGATGGGGCTGTTGTTTAAAGGGCAACAGAAGGCCCCTAACAGGATTGGTTTTATGAGCATAGGATCTGTTTAGGTCACAGAAGTTTCTGGGCTCAGAAAGGTCCTGTTCTTGGTTTAATGCTCTGTTGTTATCATCTTGAAATTCTTAAGAATTTCATCTTAGGACTTGTGTTTTGTAAGTGAAGTTTAATGAGATAATGGAACATGCTCATGAGCAGAGAAGGTATAAGCAATATGTGTGTCCACAGTTTCTTGCCATCACATTGGCATGTAACCTTTTGGATGCCCCATCAATACAGAGTTATATTGGACCCACGATGTGCAGGGTTTTAGCAAGACTAAAGGGAAGTTCAAGGTAAGTGTGTTATGTAAGCTGCTGTGTTATAGAAGGAAAGGAAGAGGTAGGCCAACCCAGTTTCTTTTTGTTTCGTTCCTTCCTTAATAAAGGGTACCTGAAGGTAGAAAGTGTTAGTATTAATATAATGTGTGCATATCAAGAAGTGAAATGAAAACAGTTGAGTTAGTGTGCAGAGTTTACAGTGTTCTAGTACAAAATACATAAATATGTGTATGCTACAAAATAGAAATTGTGTAATTTCAATGATTCTACTTAGAAGTTAGATGGTTTTATATTTGCATCTGAAAGTGACATTCTACAATATAAAAATGAGCAGTAAAATTTATGCTAATAATTTAAAATTTTAATCCTGTAGAATTGAAGATTTCTTTCCTTTTATGATTTAAATAATTTGTTCAGAATCACAAAATAAACCTATATTTCCAAACTCCATATTATATTCCAAAGTAGGGGTTGCAAGCCAAGAAGACCACATTGTAAGTTCTAGAGTCTTGTTTGTTATGATCTGCTCAGACCTCTGGCTGGTTGCACTGTGCCTGTTTCTGGAGCCTCTGCCAGTGCATTTTGAGGGGACCAAGGGAAGATTAGCAAGCAATGAAAGAACGAAATAAGAAGGAAATGTGACTGGCTTCTACTATTTCACATTTTTGGATTTGGGTTTGGGATGTGTAGAAGAATGTTTAGCTTGAGAGTGAAACCAACAGAATGAAAGCTTATGCTGGTACAGCTGCAGTTATCAATATGAGGGTAACTTCACCTTCATCCAAATGTTCAAGAGCAAATTACATTACCTAAATGAGGGCAAAAAAACGAAGAATTCTCATAGCCTGACCTGTTACTGAGACATTTAATATCTTCATGAGTGATGTTTCAAATGCCCAACACACTGAACATCCCCATGAACAAAAAGGACTGTCATCACTAAGTAATATATTTGGAATATGATCAATGGAATCTGAAAAGTATCTGGTTGTGCTGTTTTGATCATTCTAAATTTCAAAGGATAGTTGTTCCACTAGGGAGGGGAAAACAAAACAAAACTAAGATTGGATTATTTACCACTTCAAATAACAAGCGGACATGCCCGACAGAACTAGGCCCAAGTAGTTCAGCTCAGACATCATATTCATTCTTCTTATATTCATTTCCTAAATTAGAAGTAAGGTGTAGAACATAAGTTTATTTGGCCTATACTATCCTATAATAACAATATTTTAGGTGGTGATTGTGTTTCCAGGATTAGTATAATTGCCCACTTTGTACAATAAAACGTTTGCCTAAAATATAAATATGTAATAAAATGTTTTCAGTTTTTCACAATGAAACTATATGAGAAAGACTTTAAAATATTTCTGTGTAGGTTGGTGCTTGAAGAAAAATATACTTTAATTAGATAGGGAGTTAGCAAATGGCAAATTTGTGAAGGTTTTTAAGTAGATTCATGGACATTTTCAAGGTCTTCTAAGATTAACAGCATTCACAGAATTTAGGGCTGATTATATTTAAAATTTTATAGAGGTAATGTTCCACAGACCCACACTTGTGTTATCAGCCATTAATATAGAACAGAAGGGAAGAGTAGGAAAAAGAGTTGATAACTTTCTCTGAAGAAATTGAGCATGTAATAGGGGTAAAGTGGCCAAAGTGGTATATTTAAAGGCAATTGATAGTACCCAAGATGGAATTACTTCTATTGTGATAGGAATGAAAATGTAAGAACTTCACTGCAGACACAAGTCTTCTAAGGTAAAGAAGTAGGTATGGGGAAGAGATGGTGAGATAAGCATTGGACCTATAAAGGGGACAGGGCCAGGGTGAGCTAGAAGCAGATACTAGTTCAGGCAAAGGAAGGAAATGGAAATGAGCACATGACCTGGAGGAAAGTTGCATGAGTAAGTGGCATAACCAGGGGTTGTTTCAAACCCCTGATTACATAGGAAGACAGACTAGCCAGAAAGAGACTAGCTCAATATGGAAATAGTACTTGATTATTGAGTTCTTATTAAAGAGAATAAAAGCAGTACTTGATTATTGAGGTCTTATTAAAGAGAAGATATTATGTTAATCTTCACATGAGTTATTGTATCTCTTTCTCACAAGAACCTCAATGTGGATATTATGATTTTGACGGCACATATAGTACATCCCAATTTTATAGATGAAAATATAATACAGGGAAGCTGAATAATTTGTCTAGAGGCATTCAGAAGGTAAGTGGAAGATTTGAGATTTGGACTTAGGAAGTCTGGTATTAAGGTTCTCACTGCTATATGCAAACATCCCAAAGGAACATTAAAGAGTCCAAGCACAGGACAAGAGCATCCAGGTGCATTCAGGACCTAGACAGATTCTGCTTGGGTTTGCTTACTGCTCCTGCTGTCATTGATAAACCCTATTTCCAATTCTTTGGACCTCTCAAATCCCTTACAGGTGCCAGGTAACAAATATCAAATCAGATAATTCCCTATCCTAGCCACCAGGTGGTGGTTAATATTATCAACTCAAGAGTGTTCCCTGATATAGGCAGGTGGAAAAGGACAAAATATTTTCAGTTTTCAGTGGTCAATCTAAGCATTCTTCTTGTGTAGTGGTGTGATAGGCAATTATTTAAAAAAAAAAAAAAAACCCTAATGTTGAAAGGATAGATTCTCTCATCTTCTAAGTATGAATTTAGTAACTATTGTGTGCCAGGCACTGAAATAGACACTGGGAACACAAGGCATAGAGTAGGGCGAGGGATATAGACACCTAAGCAGGGTTGTATATCAATGTGGTAATTGGCTAGATGGAGATATATATGAGATATGAAATTGAAGAGAAATACTGCAAACTGAGGTGTGTGCATGTGCATGTGTGCGCCTATAAGCATAGTCAAGGAAAGATTACAAAGTTTAGGCATGAAGAGACCAAGACCTAGACAAAGAATTTGTCACCTATGCTGAAGGATGTGGTAGCATTTATAGAACAAAGTAGGGTTGTATCAAAGATAACCATACTATCAGAGTATGAATTATATATGGTTCTTTTATTTTTAATGACAATGATGCAAATTATAATTGGCTATGTCTGATCACCCTCTCATTCTGAAATTGTATGTATTTGAAGAATTTGTCACCTTATTATTATAATATTTAAATAATGATCAGTTCCTCACTATATAAAAATTAAAGACATCAAACTTCTAGTTAGAGGTTCTGGTCAGATGATGTAACCAGTGTTATTATAACCATTTAGTAATAAATAAATAGAATATAACAAACTATATATTATATAAATAAAAATGAATTAATATTTTTTGTTTTTTATGTAAGTGTATATATGTATGTGAATGTACATGTGTGTGCGTGTGTGTGTGTGTGTGTATGCCAAAGAATCAACAAGGAAAAAATTTTGAATTTCAAGCTTGAATAAACTTGATTTTCTCAACTTGTCATTTTCATATTTTAGAAAGCCTACATTTGGGAAGCTGAAATTTATGAAGTCAGATACAATTTTTGTTCTTTTCACGCCAATTAAGTTAAGACCAGTGTCATGTTTGTGGCTCAGGAAAATACTAAGGTTGATATTATCATTCATATTGGCCAAAGTGACAAAGTAGAATTCTCCGAGTTGGCTCTAGGCCCAAGAGCATCAGGGTGCATCTGTGCATGGTTAGCCCTCTTGCCAGAGGCCCGCTGGAGTAGTTAGGGTCAGATTTAGCCTTTCCTGATGTTTGGAACCCCTAATCCTAAGTTCCAAACTATCTGGACAATCACCTAAACATATGACAGTGAGGGTATTTACACTAGAAACGTAGTCATGGTCCTTCCTCTGTAGACATTCTGAAAGAATAAAACTAAAACCTATTTTTGAGATAGGTAAATGAATATCACATAAAAACATACAGGTCAAGGAAACTAAAAGTTTCTCTTAATTACTAATTTAAGCTACCTACTTAAAATTTTAATTTTCACTCTACTTCTATGAATGTACTAGAAAGTATGTCTGTAATCTTCCTAAGAAAGCTTAAATGTCCCTCATTAGAAAGCATGCTATAGCAAAAACAGAATCTCATCAATTTATAGCCTAGAGGATAATAATAACCACACAGAATGACTAAATACCAACTTGTATACATGGTGATTAACCTAACACTCTGAAGGTTACACAGAATTTATTTTAAAAATTAGACTTTATTTGATTCTACAAATTGAATTTGTTCATGATAAAGCAAAAAAAGCCTGTAATTTCAAAGCTGAAGGAGCTGATGGAGCAACTCAATGAGGTTTTGATTGTGCCAAGGTAGACACAGAATTTTAATTAGTGGAGAAGATGAAAGGATATAAGTAATTTACATAATCAAAATAAAGGAATTTTACATTTTTGTCAGCAGAGTGAGTGAACGAATTAATGAAAAAAGAGAGTCCAATAAAACAAATTTTTCCTTAATGAGCGGACAGTGGGTGGAGACTGAAATACTTTAATGTCTCTTAATTTTATGTAATCTACTGTGCTGTTATATTATCATTATTACCTTCTTTCTTACCATTACTACCTAATCATCAGTAAAAATAATAAAACAATGCTTTCTTGTCTGCAGGTTGTGTTTTGAAGAAATCATTGGGTTGACAGTGGCGGAAAAAAAGGGAACTCCCTGAATCAAATAGGAAGTATGCTTAAGTGAAAATGTAGTCTTTAAAACACTTCTTTGCTCAAAAAGAAGATAAGAATTTTTTTTTTCCAGCCTAGACTCTGGGGGAAAAAGAAACTTGCTTTGATTTGTGATAAAAATTTGTATTACTTATGAGTCCAGCAGTGCTCTTAGCTAAGAAATTAATGAAATAAATTATCTTGAACCGGTGATACTCTCAACTTACCTGGCAGAAGTATCTAAGAGAAGACTTTTACACTTCAAGACAAATGCAATTACCACAGAGAAAATAATTTCCACTAAAATAAGCTCGCAACAAAAAATTACCAATAAAATGAGGAAAAAAATCCGTTATAGTATAAAAAGATATAACAAACAGAAGTCCGTTATCCACCATGGGTTGATTTTTGTGAGTGGTGAAAGGTGTGGGTCCTGTTTCAGTCTTCTACATGTGGCTGTCTAATTTTCCCAACACCGTTTATTGAATAAGGATTCTTTTCCCCAGTGTATGTTTTTGTCTGCTTTGTCAAAGATTAGATGACAGTATAGGATGGTTTTATATCTGGGTTCTCAGTCCTGTTCCAAAGGTCTGTATCTCTGTTCTTATGCTAGTGCCATGCTGTTTTTATTACTATAGCCTTGTAATAAAGCTTGAAGTCTTGTAGACTGATGCTTCCCAATTTGTTCTTTTTGCTTAAGATTGCTTTGGCTATACGAGGTCTTCTCTGGTTCCATACGAAGTGTAGAATTATTTTTTCTAGATCTGTAAAGAATTATGATGGTATTTTGATAGGAATTGCATTAATTCTGTAGATCACTTTAGGTAGTATAGACATTTTAACAATATTGATTCTGCCAATCCATGAGCATGGTAGGGTTTTCCATCTGTTTACATCTTCTACAGTTTCTTTGCTGAGTGTTTCATAGTTCTCCCTATATAGGTCTGTCACCTCCTTCATTAAATATATTCCTAAATATTTAATTTTCTTTGATGCTGCTGTGAAAGTTGTTGCATCTTTGATTTGATTTTTGGCTTGACTGTTATTGGCATATATGAATGCCACTGATTTGTGGGCATTGATTAACAGTAATGCCATAGTAGCTGGGGATTTCAACACTCCACTGACCAAACTTAACAGATCTTCCAAGCAGAAAATAATAGACTTAAACAGAGCTCTAAAATAATTATTCATCTTAGAATAAAAATTACCTAAATTTCACCATGTCAACTTCAGTTTTTTACAGCATTATATTTGTTGATTTGGGGGGATTAAAATATATTATTGAAGTAATTTTATCTTTTATTCATTTCTCTTCCAAAGATACCTGCTATGTGAGATTTTCCATGCTAGAAGATTTGTTTCACATTTTCAATATATAACTAGTTTACTACTAAAGACCACATCTGAAAAACTAATTCATCATAAAGCAGTTTGTGCTCTTTGATCATCCCTTTAAAAGATCTCTTACATTCAGCATCAAAAACATTTACCCCTTTCAGAGAATCCAAGCCTCTACATGTGATTCTGCACCATGTTGATGATGTTAAGCATATCATATGTGATACTACTTCAGTTATTTTGCCTGTTTCACAAACTTCATTGTAAATCTCATTAGCATTGCATCTCTGGTTTTATTAAGCAATAGTACTTTAAGTCTTGAGGAAGATGACAGTCAAAATAGAACCGGTCTCCTTTATCTCTACTGTTCCCTTCCATAGCCTCCTTACCTACCATTGTCACCTTGCCAGGGTGTGAAACACTCAAAAGTGCTTTGTGGAGCCAAAAGAACAGCTTATGAAAATGTCTCTAAACTCCCTACGGAAATGGTACAGGGAAAATAGATCCTAATCCAAATTTACACCACTCTTAATTTTGAAGACCCTAAAAAATTACCCCAGTGTGGGAATTAGACTGAGGTTTTAATTAATTTGTGATAAAAGAATTCAACACAATAACAAGATAAAAGAGAAAAAACCTAAATGATCATGTCAAGAGATGCAGAAAAAGCATTTGACAAAGTTCAACATCTATTTTTCATAAAACACTCAGAAACTTGCGATTGAAGTAAACTTCTTTAACCTGATAAAAAGCATCTACAAAAAAGCCTATAGCTAACATTATACTTAATGGTGAAATACTGAATCTTTTTTTGCCTAAGATAAGGAACAAGAAAAAGATATATATTCTTACCACTTCTATTCAACTGTACTAGAGGTTATAGACAGTGCATTTAGGAAGACAAAAAAGAGAAATTCAGAATGAAAAGAAACAAGTAAATCTATCATTATTCTCAGTTAACATGATCGTCTATGTATTCTGACAGAGTCTACAAATATGCTCGTAGAACTGAGTTTATCAAGGCTGCAGAATATAAGCTCAATATACACATTAAATTTTATTTCTATATTCTAGCATTGGACAATTAGAAATTGAAATTAAAAATATCTTTTTAAATTACATATAAATATGAAATGCTTTGGGTCAAATCTGACAAATAATGTGAAGGACTAGTAAGCACATTTGAAACTACAAAATATTATTGAGAGAAAGTAAAGAAGACTGACATAAATTAAGTGCTATATCTTGCTGATGAATCAGAAGATTCAATATTGTTAAGATGTTACTTCTCCAAATTTCTCTTTTGATTACCTACAATTTCATTCAAAATTTAGCAATGTTTTGGGTAGAAACTGTGAAACTAATTTAAAAATTCACATGGAAATGCAAAGGAACTTTGCATTAGTTCTTCTATTGCAGCATTACTAATGACTACAAGTTGCTTAAAATAAACATCCATTTCTTAGCTCATGGTTCTGTAGGTCAGAAGTCTGGCATAGCATGACTAGGTTCTCTGCTTAGCATGTTTAAAGATGGTGGTACAGGCTATCAAAATCAAGGTATTTTTGGGCTGAGTTGTCATCTAGGGTTCTGAGAAAATATCTGCTTCAAAGCTCATTGTTATTTGCAGCAGCTAATTCCATGTAATTGTAGGACTGCAGTTGCTGTTTTCTGCTCACTGGTCACCTAGATAATCTCTCTTTCTTAAATAAAAATGTGCCACATAACATAACCTGATCATATGAGTAAAACTAATCAGCTCCATGGTCCCAGAGATTATGGAGGGCATGTACACTGGGTGAAGGACAGGAAAAGTTTGGGGCCATCTTAAAATTCTGGCTATAGCATGCTAGAATATACAACTTTGAAAATGAACTAAATTATAAGGTTAATGGTACTTGATTTCAAGACATGTTATCAAACCACAACTATAGTAGTAATCAAATGAGTGTGGTATTGGGATAAAGACAGAAAAAGAAATGAGTGGGGCATTATGGAGGGTCCAGAGATAGATCCACAAAAATATGGAAAATGATTTTTGACAAAGGCACAAAAACAATTAAATAGATGAAGGATAGACACGTCAACAAATAATGCTGGACCAATTGGACATTTATATAAAACAGGGAACCTTAATTCATACCTTGTGTTGTATACAAAACTTAACTCAAATGTATCATACATTCGACTATAAAACTTAAAACAACCAAGTTTTTGAATGAAGGCACAGTAGAAAAATTTTTGTGAGTTTGGGATAAAAAAGATTTCTTTTTTTAAATTTTTTTTATTTCAGCATATTATGAGGGTACAGATGTTTAGGTTACGTATGTTGCCCTTGCCCCGCTCCCCCTAAGTCCGAGTTTCAAGTGTGTTCATCTCTCGGATGGTGCACATTGCACTCTTTGTGTATGCATATACCCATCTCCTCCTCTCCCTACCCCCTCCCCCTCCCTCCTGCCCAACATCCAATAGATGTTATTCTTATATGTACACTTATGTGTTGATCAGTTAATACCAATTTGATGGTGAGTACATGTGGTGCTTGTTTTTCCATTCTTGGGATACTTCACTTAGTAGAATGTGTTCCAGCTCTATCCAGGAGTATACAAGAGGTGCGATATCACTGTTGTTTCTTAAAGCTGAATAGTACTCCATGGTATACATATACCACATTTTATTAATGCACTCATGTATTGATGGACACTTGGGTTGTTTCCACATCTTGGCAACTGTGAATTGTGCTGCTTCAACATTCGGGTGCAGGTGTCTTTCTTATATTGTATCATTTGTTCTTTTGGGTAGATGCTCAGTAATGGGATTGCTGGATCCAATGGTACTTCTAATTGTATCTCTTCAAGGTATCTCCATATGGCTTTCCACAAAGGTTGCGCTAGTTTGCATTCCCACCAGAAGTGTACGAGTGTTCTTATCTCTCTGCATCCATGCCAACATTTATTGTTTTGGGACTTTTTGATAAAGGCCAGTCTCACTGGAGAGAAGTGATATTTCATCGTGGTTTTGATTTGCATTTCCCTGATGATTAGAGATGTTGAGCATTTTTTCATATGTTTTGGGGCCATTATTCTGTCTTCTTTTGAAAAGTTTCTGTTCATGTCCTTTGCCCACTTTTTGATAGGGTTGTTTGATTTTTTCTTATTGATTTTCCTGAGTTCTAAGTAGATTCTAGTTATCAGCCCTTTATTGGATTTGCAGCATGCAAAATTTTTCTCCCATTCTGTAGGTTGTCTATTTGTTCTTGTGACAGTTTCTTTTGCTGTGCAGAAGCTTTTTAATTTGATCAGGTCCCATTTATTAATTTTTGTTGTTGCTGTGATTGCCTTTGGGGTCTTCTTCATAAATTCTTTGCCTGGGCCAATGTCTAGAAGAGTGTTTCCAACATCTCCCTCTAGAATTCTAATAGTTTCACTCCTTAGGCTTAAATCTGTTACCCAGCGTGAGTTGATTTTTGTGAGAGGTGAAAGGTGTGGATCCTGGTTCAGTCTTCTACATGTGGCTATCCAGTTTTCCCAGCACCATTTACTGAATAACGATTCTTTTCCCAAATGTATGTTTTTGTCTGCTTTGTCAAAGATTAGGTGGCTATATGAGGATGGTTTTATATCTGGGTTCTCAGTTCTGTTCCACTGGTCAATGGCTCTATTTTTGTGCCAGTACTAAGCTGTTTTGATTACTACAGCCTTATAATAGAGTTTGAAGTCTGGTAAGTTGATACCTCCCATTTTGTTTTTATTGACTGGAATTGTTTTTGCTATGCGGGGTCTTCTCTGGTTCCATACGAAGTGTAGAATTAATTTTTCTACATTTGTGAAGAATGATGTTGGTATTTTAATAGGGATTGCATTGAATCTGTAGATCACTTTGGGTAGTATAGACATCTTAACAGTGTTGATTCTGCCGACCCACGAGCATGGTATGGTTTTCCACATGTTTATGTCCTCTGCTATTTCCTTCCTCAATGTTTCATAGTTCTCCCCGTAGAGGTTTTTTACCTCCTTAGTTAAATATATTCCTAGATACTTTATTTTCTTTGTTGCTATTGTGAAGAGAATTAAGTCTTGGATTTGGTTCTCGGTATGACTGCTATTGGCATATATGAAAGCCTCTGATTTGTGTGTATTGATTTTATATCCTGAGACTTTACTGAATTCATTTATCAATTCCAGGAGCCTCTTGGTTGAATCCATGGGGTTTTCTAGATATAATATCATGTCATCAGCAAATAGTGAGAGTTTGATCTCTTCTGTTCCCATTCATATGCCTTTAATTCCACTCTCTTGCCTGAATTGCTGTGGCCAGGACTTCCAGCACTATGCTGAATAGAAGTGGAGATAGTGGGCAACCTTGTCTGGTTCCAGTTCTAAGTGGGAATGCTTTCAATTTTTCTCCATTCAGTATGATGTTAGCTGTGGGTTTGTCATAAATGGCTTGTATCATTTTTAGGTAAGCCCCATCTATGCCTATTTTGTTAAGTGTTCTTATCATAAAAGGGTGTTGAATTTTGTCAAATGCTTTTTCTGCATCTATTGAGAGAATCATATGGTTTTTGTTTTTGCTTCTGTTTATGTGGTGAATTACGTTTATAGATTTGCATATGTTGAACCTCCCTGCGTCTCTGGAATGAAGCCCACTTGGTCATGATGGATTGTTTTCTTAATAAGCACCTGGATTCGGTTAGCTAGAGTTTTGTTGAGAATTTTTGCATCTATATTCATAAGGGATATTAGTCTGTAGTTTTCTTTTTTTGTTGCGTCCTTTCCTGGTTTTGGTATTAGGGTTATGTTGGCTTCATAAAATGTGTTGGGGAGGAATCCATCCTTCTCGATGCTGTGCAATAGTTTCTGCAGGATAGGCACCAGTTCTTCTTTGTAGGTGTGGTAAAATTCAGGTGTGAAATCATATGGTCTGGGACTTTTCTTTTTTGGAATGTTTTTTATTGCTATTTCAATTTCAGTCCTTGATATTGGTCTGTTCAGGAATTCTATTTCTTCCTGGTTGAGCCTAGGGAGGCTGTGTGTTTCTAAAAATTTGTCCATTTCCTCCACATTTTCCAGTTTGTGTACATAAAGGTTTTTGTAATATTTATAAATTATACCTTGAATCTCCACAGCATCAGTTGTAACTTTTCCTTTTTTGTTCCTGATGGAGCTTATTAGGGATTTTTGTTTTCTGTTTTTTGTTAGTTTAGGCAAAGGTGTGTCAATTTGGTTTATTTTTTGAAAGAACCAACTTATTGTTTTATTAATCTTCCGGATAGTTTCCCTGTTGTCAATTTCATTTAGTTCTGATTTGATCTTGTTAATTTCCCTTCTTCTGCTGGGTTTGGGTTTGGTCTGTTCTTCTTTTTCAGGTTCTTTGAGTCAATTCATTAGGTTGTCTATTTGTGATCTTTTTGACTTTAACAAAGATTTCTTACACATGATAACAAAAGTATGGTCCATGAAAGAATCAATTGACAAATTAGACTTCATCAAAATAAAAAACCCTGTTCTCCATAAGACATTTTTAGAACTGTGGTCCAGAAAAGATAAGCTAGAAAGATAGGATATATTACCAATAGGAAAACGCCAATTTGAATAGCAAAAGAATTTTCATCTAAAACTATGGTGGTTAAATGAAGTGAATACATTTTTTAAAGTACTGAGAGAAGTGGAAGTTATTCCATATCCAGTGAAACTATCTTTCCAAAATGAAGAAAAAATAAAGACATTATCAGATAAAGGAAAACTAAGAATTTGTCATCAGCAGACCTACCCTTAAATAATAGCTACAGGATGTTCTTCAAACAGAAATTAGATGATAAAAGAAAGAATCTTAAACCAGGAGGAAGGGATAAAAATATAAGAGAAACAGCAGAAATATTGGCACATACAATAGAGCTTTCTCCTTATGAGCTTTATATATCATTTTTGATGACTGGAAAAGATGATAATATTTTTTGATACTGAAAGCAATGATATTTAAAAGTAATGAGGGTAAGAGACTTAAATGGAAGTAAGGTTTCTCTACTTCACTCTAAGTTGTGTAATGTTGATACCAGAAGACTGTGATAATTCATGGAGCAACCAATAAGAAAATTATGCAAAAAGATATACTCAAAAATGCTGTAAAAGGGAATCCTATACAATGTTTAAGTAACCTCAGGAAGACATAAAAGAGAAGCAGAGGAAAAAGAACCAGAGGAAACAAAGAGAAACAAATAATAAAATGAAGACTTAAGCTCTAACATGTCAATAATTACCTTAAATATATATGGTCAAAATATATTAATTAGAAGGCAGATATTGTTAGAGTCAATAACAAATCAGAACCCCACTATCTACTGTTTTTGAGAAACTCACCTCAAATTCAATGACGTAGGTGAATGTAAAAAAGATAGAAAGATATATTATGTTGATATTAATGTTTAAAAAGCCAGAGTAGATATATTAATATCAGATAAATTAGACTTCAAAGCAATTTACTAGACATAGAGAGGGATATCAACATAATGATAGAAGCATAATTCAATAGGAAGACATAATAATCCTAAATGTGAAGTCAACAAACAACAGAGCCTCAATACACATGAAGAAAAACTGAAGGAGTTGAAAGATGAAACTGACAAATCTACAATTGTCATTGGGAACTTCAATAACTGACATATCAGCAAGCGACAGAAATATAAGATGGAAAATCAGAGAGAATGTAGAAAGCATGAGTGACATAATCAACAATAGGATTTAATTGACATATATCGAATAGACCAACAAGCAAGTGCAGAATATGCATTCTTTATAAGCATGCATGGAACATTCACCAAGATATGGCATATCTTGGATAATAACATTTTTATAAGCCTCAAAAAATTATAACAACTTAAAACATAGAGAACATTCTACGACTATAGTGAAATTAAAGTAGAAATCAATAGCAGATTATTGAAAAGTCTTTAAACTGTCAGAAATTAAACAGCATGCTTTCAAATATAGTCATTTGCCATCTAACAATGTTTTGGTCAATGTTGGACTGCATATATGATCATGGTCCCACAAAACTCTACTGGGACCAAGATGGCAGACTGGAAGCAACCTGCACAATGCTGCTGTCATGGAGAGGATTGAAAATGGTGAATAGATATCCACCTTTAGATGGATTGTCTGAATGAGAGTATGGGGAATCCATAGAGAGGAGGTGGGACTGAAGCGAAGAAGAGAAGTGGGACCGGCTGCTCAGCTGGACTAGAGTTAACTGGGGAAGGCACCCACACATAGGAAAGCGAATGAGGAGAAAATCCAAGGCTCCACACTTCCCCTGAGGATACTGCAACTGTAGCAGTGGGTGGGCCCCTCTACAGCAGCAGACCTCTGGATGGATATAGAGACCTGGCTGGATCTGTGCAGCTGCATTGCTTTGGAGAGAAAGGACGGCTGGCTTATGAGACCTGGGCACTGTGGCTGGCACCATTGGCACATCCCAATCCCAGAATGCTACTTTTACCCAGAAGCCAGATCTGTGACTGCAGCCTACCCCCTGCCCCTGCCAGGTGAGGAGGGAAAAGGGAATCCTAGTACTCACAAGTGCCCTGTAGGCCAGTGATATTTACCTCCACCACTGCCACCACTACCAAGGGCACTAGGCAGAGCAGGAGACCAAGGGCCTAGCACCCACTGCTGTGGCCTGGGTGATCCTGCTCAACCACACTTCCTGTGTGAAGCACATTCCCATAGTCCTGGGTGCTCACTGCCCACTGCTGGGGCATCTGGACTGCTGCCACTGCTGGTGCCTGAAAAGCCCCAAGCAGGACAAAAGCCATTACAGTTGTAGCCTTTGGATCTGGGTGAACTGCACACCATGGACCTGCACCACCCTACACAGACACCCTGGGTGCTACTACCTGTGTGTGCCCTGCTCGGCCCATGCACCCTGTCCTGTGGCCACCCTGGTCCATACATGTGAGTACCATGCCCTGTAGACCTGCTCCATGCCAAGTAGGTGCCCTGCACCCTAGGTTCAATCTGTTTGGGGGTCCTTCTCCACTCCCTATATAAGTTGTGACCTGCTGGCTCACTCCACACTGGGTGCCACCCTGCCCACATCCCAGGGGCCTGTAGGGCTGCCACACCATGAGCACATGCTACACCCTGTGCCACACCCCACATGGACCTTGCACAGGCCATGCACCTAGCACATTGGCTGCCCAGGCCTACATAAGTGCATGCCGTTCTCAGCAGACCTCCATCCTGCATGCATGCCCCCTCCTGCTGACCAGCTCCATCTCATGTGCATACCTGGTACCAGGGTCTGGCCGTGCCACAGCAGGCTGGTGACAACTGTAGAGGCAGAGGGTAGGCTTAGCAGAGGAACAGGGTTTAAAGCATCACAGTACATCTGACCCTCTCCTTCCTGGTCAGCCTTACAGAGCAGGACCCAAGCATGCTATCCAGGGACCCATTCCTATCTTCACTGAGCAACAGATGTCTCAGCAGAGGCAGACAGGTGTAACATATCTGCTATCTGTTTTGAGCTGAGAGAAGTGGCCCCAAATGAAAAGGCACCAGGACAAAAACTCCCGCAACATGAAAAAAAAAAAAAACAGGCTGTCTCTGCACCCTCAAAGGATCACAGCAGCTCTCCAGTGATGGACTCCAACCAAAAGGAAATTGTTGAAATATCACAGATGTGAAATTCAGATTAATGATGGCAAGTAAGATGAATGGAATTGAAAAGATGGTAGAAAACCATTGCGAAGAAACAAACAAACAAAAATAATAATTCAGGACTTGACTGAAAAATTCACTAAAGAGATAGATAACATTAGATAAGAGATAACAGAACTTGAAGAAATGAAAGAGTCATTTAGGTAATTGAAAAACACATCAGAAGCTTTAACAACAGACTAGACCAAGCAGAAGAAAGTATTTCAAATCTCAAAGACAAAGATTTCAAAATAACCCAGTCAGTAAAAAAAAAAAATGCGGAAAAAAGAACAAAGAAGAATGAACAATCACTGAGAGAAATATGGGATTATGTAAAGGGAACTAATATAAGAATCGTAGGGATCTCTGAGGTAAAGAAGAAAAAGAAATAAGCTTGGAAAACCTATTTGAGAGAATAATAAAGGAAAACTTCCCTGATATCACTAGAGATTTAGATATCCAGATACAAGATTGTCATCGAACACCTGGAAGATTCATAGCAAATAGGAAATCACCAAGACAGATAATCATCAGCCTGACCAAAGTCGAAGTGAAGGAGAAAATCCTGCAAGACAAAAGAAATAAGTTACTTACAAAGGAAAACCCATCAGACTAATAGCAGACCTCTCAGCAGAGACTTTTCAAGACAGAAGAGATTGGGGTCTCATTTTTAGTCTTCTTCAACAGAATAACTTCCAGGCGAGAATTTTGTATCTGGCAAAACTAAGTTCCACAAATGAAGGAGAAATAAAGTCTTTCCCAGATAAGCAAACACTAAGGGAATTTGTCACCAGTAGACCTGCCCTGCAGGAAATGGTTAAAAGTGCTCTATACATGGAAAAAAACAACCAATACCTACCAACATAAAATCATCCCAAAATTAAAGTTCAGAACCCTTATAAAATAGCAACACAGGGAGAAAACAAAGCCACTAGGTATCATTCAGCATGATGAACAAAACAGTATCTCACATTTCAATACCGATATTAAATGTAGACAGTCTTAATGCTCCTTTTTAAAGATATACACTGGATGAATGGATGAAAGAAAACCCCAAATATCTGCTGTCTCCACAAAACCCACCTAACTCAGAAGGATACTCATAGACTCAAGGAAAAGTGATGAAAAAAATACTCCATGTGACTGGAAACCAAAACTAAGCAGAAGTAGCTATTCTCATATCAGATAAAATAGACTTTGAATTAACCATGGTAAAAAAAGACAAAGATGATAATTATATAATGATAAAGGCAGCAACTCGGCAAGAAGATATAACAATTTTAAATATATATGCACCTGACACAGGCGCTTCCAGATTCATAAATAAAATACTACCACTTCAAAGCAAAGGAATAAACAGAAACACCATAATTTCTGGGGACTTCAGCACTCCATTGACAGAACCAGACAGATCACTGAAGCAGAAGATCAAAAAAGAAACACTGGACTTAAACAGGACTCTAGAACAAATGGGCCTAACAGATATCTACAGAATATTCTACCCCAAAATTGCAGAATACACATTCTTCACATCAGCACATAGGACATTTTCCAAGATTGATCAAATGTAGGCCCCCCAAAAAGTCATAGCAAGTTCAGAAAAATTGAAATAATTCCATGTATCTTCTCAGATTACAGTGAAATAAAACTAGAAATCAACGCCAAGAGCAACTCTCAAATCTACTTAAAGTCATGGAAATTAAACAACTAGCTGCTAAACTATCCTTGAGTCAATGATAAAATTAAGGTGGAAATCAATATTTTTTTGAACCGAACAGCAATCATGACAAAAAGATCCAAAAATCTATGGGACATGGTGAAAACAGCATTAAGAGGGAAATTCAGAGTCTTAAATGCTACGACCATCAAATAGACAGAAAGATCACAAATTAACAACTTAATGTCACCCTCAAGGAAATAGAAAAAGAAGAAACCAAACCTAAAGTTAGCAGAAGAAGCAAAAAAAGCTCAGAGCAGAACTAAACAAAATGGAAACCAAAACCAATGCACTACTGGGTATTTCCCAAAGGAAAAGAAAGTCACTTTATCAAAAAGACACCTGGACTCAAGTATTTATTGCAGCATAATTCACAATTGCAAAGATGCGGAATTAATGCAAGTGACTGCCAATACATGAGTGGATTGACACAATGTGGTATATGTGTACCATGTGATACTTCTCAGCCATGAAGAAAGATGAATTAATTAATGCCTTCTGCAACAATTTGGATGGTGGAACCAGACATCATTATCCTAAGTGAAGTATCTAAAAAATGGGAAACAAGCACCCCATGTAATTGCTATTAATTTGGAACTAACCAATGAACCCACATGTCTACAGAGGGAAGTAAAACTCAGTGAAGGGGGAGGAGAGGATGGGTGAAAACCTACCTAATGGGAACAATGAACACTATCTGTGTGATGGGCACACTTACAACCCTGAGTCAAGTATTATAAAATCAATCCATGTAACCAAAAACTTTTGTATCCTTGTAATACCTTGAAATTAAAGAAAAGAAAAAAAAAGAGAAATATTTCTGAAGTTTGGTCCTCTAAGACGGAATAAATATTTTTACAAAGTCAAATCATCGTACATAAATATTTCTTAAATGTAGTTTTTCCAGTTCCGAAATAAAGGGTATTAAGGTCAATTGGTGTTACATGTTCTCCTTTACTAATATCAACTAGTGTAATGCATTGATGTTCTTTAAAATCCTTAGGAGAGATTTGTCTTTATGCTAAACAGCCACCAATAGCTATGTTTTAAGGCTTACACACCCAATTATATAGTTTTATTGTTTCATTCTTTAGTACTTATCTTATTTGGTGTATTTCGCTAGGAAGCAGGAATTGTGCAACCAAACTTGATAGAGTTTTTATAAAATATTACTTAAAATGTATTTCTTTAAAAGAAGGATTTTGATCCCCACCCTCCCCAGTGGTTGAGTACATCTATTCTGGATGCTAAAAGGCTT